>ML839164.1:28093-50495 GCA_009831015.1 Picea engelmannii | reverse complement strand
TTTTGGGGTGATAGGTTAAAAGTGATTTCTTTAAGGTCATGATTTGCATGCAAGTCTAGCCCTAGCTTGCTAGTCCGTAGGGTATTATTTCCCAACAACAGGGATTTGGACAACCTTAAAAAAATGTAGAGAAATGCATGGTCCAATGGATATTAGTACCACTAGAATAATGGCTACACCATTTTATTCACACACTAGAAGGAATTCTGAAGAATCGGTACACAAAATAGGAATAATGCAAAGAAACTGGTAATTGGGAAGAGATACAACAAAATTTCATAGTTACATTTTTCTTTGAGCATGACAGCCTAGAGATTGATACCACACTGAAAGTGGTAAGAGAAAGAATATTTGAAGAACCAGAGTTTGAAATAATCCCAGCATATCAGAAGCAGGCTAGACATATAGTTAAATAATTGCTACATTGTTATCATGTTGCAGAGGAAGAAGATCCAACAGAAGATAATTTTCACAACATACAGATTTCAAAAGTGGAAGGTGAAGGGAAGTAGAAGGTCCCGAGATAGATTCAGAAGATTATGCTACACCATTTAGGATCAAGAAGGTAAACATTGGAATTGCAAAAACCCTAAAGATGACAAGTATTGGAGATTATTGGGACAATCTGACAGTAGAAAGGATCATAGAATTATTGCACAAGTACAATGACTTATTTCCAGCAACATTCTTAGAGATGAAGGGGTTAGCAGGAGAGATAGGAGAGATGAATATACCTTTGAAACTAGAATAAATACCTGTCATACAATGACCTTACAGATTGAATCCAATATACGAAGAGAAGGTGAAGATAGAAATTGACAAGATTCTAGAAGTTGATGTCATAGAACCTGTAGAAGAGTCAGAATGGATCAATCCTATGGTGGTGCAAGAAAATAAGAAAGGATGGATAGATATTTGTGTAGATTTGAGAAAGTTGAATGATTCTTGCCTACATGATCCTTTTCCTACCCCATTTACAGACGAAGTTTTGGAGAATGTAGGGGGTCAAGAAGCTTATTCCTTTACAGATGGATTTTCAAGTTATCATCAAATCAGGATAGCACCAGAGGATAGACACAAAACTACATTTTCTACAGAGTGGGGATCATTTCAGTATAAAGTTATGCCATTCAGATTGAAGAATGATCCATCATTTTTTTCAAGGGTAGTAGTAGCATCTTTTAAGGACTTTATTCATAAGTTTTTGGAGGTTTACTTGGATGATTGGATAGTGTTTAGTTTGTTGAAAGATCATGTTGAAGTATTAAGGCTGATGTTGGATAGATGCAGACAGTGTCAGATATCATTGAACATTAAGAAATCTATTTTCAATGCACCTTTTGGGATTGTTTTAGGACATATGGTGTGGAAACAGGGTCTACTGGTTGATCCTACTAAAATTGTTTTCATAGTTAACTTAACACTGCCAAATTCAGTGTGCCAGTTGAAGAGTACATTGGGCCATACATGATATTACAAGAATTTCATAAGGGGATATGCACATATTACTACACCATTGGAGAATTTTCTAAAGAAGGATACTAAGTATTAATGGAACAAGGAATGCCAACAAAGTTTGGATGTTTTGAAGGAGAAGATGGTTATTGCGCTGATTTTAGTATTTCTAGACTAGGAAAAAAACTTTCATGTGCATATGGATGCATCTGCAATAACATTAGGAGCAATATTAACCCAACCAGGAGAAGGTGATATAGATCTCCCTATTACATTTGTAAGAAGAAATTTATCAGATTCAAAACATAACTATAACACTACAGAAAGGGAAGGGCTCAATATGGTGTATGCTTTACAGAAATACAAACATTATTTGTTAGGGAAACATTTCAATATGTTTATAGATCTTTCATCTCTGAGGAATTTAGTAAATAAACCAGTGTTCGGGGGAAAGATATGAATATGGATACATTTGTTCCAATAATTTGATTTTGAAGTTGTGGTGAATCCTAGAATATTGAATGCAGGACCAAATCACTTATCCAAGAGAAGAACCCAATAGCTTGGAAGACAAATTTCTATACGCACAAATGTTTTCTATACATATAGCTAATGAGTATTTTGCTGAAATTGTCGAGTTTTTAAGTACAGGATTCGTACCAAGAGAATTTACTATTGTAGAGAAGAAACATTTGGTGGTTAGAGCTACAAATTATCAGTTGATTGCAGGTCATTTATACAAAATAGGAGCGCAAAGCATCTTGAGAAGATGTGTTATGGAGCATGAAAGACCCACAATTTTCAAAGAGGCACATGAAGGAATCATAGGAGGGTATTACGCAGGAAAATATACTACACATAAGGTATTTCACACAGGATTATGGTGGCCAAAAGTGCACCAGGATGGAAAGGAATATTTTTAGAAGTGTGATGTTTGTTAAAGAGTTGGGAAGCCATGCAGGAGGGATGAGCTGTCACTAAGACCATAGGTTACTTTACAAGTGTTCGATAAATGGGAAATAGATTTTGTAGGTCCAATTAATCCACCAGCAAGAATATCAGGGGCCGGATACATTATTACAATGACAAAATACTTGACCAGATGGGTTGAGGCAACATCGGTGAAGGATTGCAATGTAGATACTGCAACAAATGGAACAGTAGAATCCTTCAACAAAATTTTGGAGAATTCCTTGACCAAGATTTGTAATGTGAATAGAGATGATTGTGACTTGAAGGTATCAACAGTACTTTGGGCTTATAGAACTACCTGGAAGAATCTAACAGGGCATACACCCTTTACATTGGTGTATGGATAGGAGGCAATAGTTCCCTTAGATTATTTGATACCAAGTGTACTCATTAAAAAAATTACAGATATGACAAAAAGAGGCACAATGCAGGAAAGATTGGCTCAACTAATGGAATTAGAAGAGGACAAAATCATAGTTGGTTTTCATGAGGAGGTACAGAAAGAAAAAGATAAAGCATGGCATGACATATTGTTGGTTTGTTTTCTCTGTTTTATACCTTTAACATGATTGACCTAGGTTCATTCCACTGGGGTTCCAACAAAGCCTCTAAAACTATCGACCCTCCTGGTAAGCCAAAAGGCAATGCAATGCACATAGTACACTGTGTAGTCTCACCCAAGATAGTATTAATGGGTGATTGCAATACTCAAGTGTTTACAATCCAGGATTGAGTGGAGATTTGAAAAGTGTTTTCTAAGAGTTCTATTTAACTTATTAAAGCAATATATTGTCATTCCTAATTATGCATTTAATGTAATAAGATCATTCATTCATCATGATAACATATACTCATAAAAAATAAAGAGATACAAGAATTCAAGAACATAACACATGTTTTACCATGGTTCACCCCCCCTGGGCTACATCCACACAGATCTGGCTCTCGGCTCTTCTATTATGGAAGTTCCAAAACTACAGTGTTGCACACTTTACAACTCATCCTCAATTGGGTCCAGATCTATTGTGAGGTGGACTAGATCACACCAGGCTCCTCATCCTGTGATATAACCCTCAAGATATACCCTTATAGCCTTTCAAATCTCAACAACTTACACAATTAGGTCATATGGTAAAAGTATTACAACTAGTTATCAAAACAGGATTCCATCCTCCATGGTCTCTTCCGACTCTACTACTACTACTTCAAAACTCAACATAGATACCACTATGAGACCTAGGTATCTATATTAATACATTTTTGTCTCATCGGCCATTACACTGTATTAAAAAAACCCTAACCCTAACATCATTAGGTCTTCCATGCATGCATGTGTGCTTCTCTTCCTTCCAGCTGTCGCTTTCCTTGTGCATGCCTTTCTTCCAAAAATAACCTTTCTTTTTTATTTGGCCTACTTCCAACAGGCCCCCAACACTCACATGTGGCTCATCTCGAACCACCTAACCCCTATGTGTGTCATTGATCTCCCTTGTGATTGCTTGTAACTTCTCCATGAGATTCATTTCTTGTGTTTTTGCATGTGTAGTCTTCTCCTTTAGTGTGTCCAATATCTACACTATAATATCGTCATTGACCATCCTTGCGCATTCTACCTGGGTTTGTGCCATGTATGTTTTGGCTTCCTTTGCCTATGAAATGACCTTTGTTGCTCGCTCCTGGAGTAGTTCCATTTGAGTCTAGCGTTCCTTTTTCTGCGTCTATGTAGTTATGAGTTATGTCTACAGTTTCTTCATTTCTTGCACCCCTTTGATGCGCTTCATGATCGACATTGTCTTCCACCTCTGATTGAGGTCTTGGATAGTTGCACTTATCATTTCTCCTTCCTAGTCCCACTACTAGACCTGTTGATCCTCTTCCAGCTTCATCCATAGTTGCACTGCTTTCTCGAACAAGTTATTCATCACATGGACTTGTCGTTCTATCTCTTGTATCTATGATGTTGCCTCCTATTTCCTTTGCTCCCTCACCTTCGGTGGAGTGGTAGGTGTGAGCTGCTTCTGGAGATTATTGACCTCCTATTGATATTGATCGATTTTCTGCACAATATGATCAATCTTCTATGTTTCCATGAGTTCAGTTGTCTGTGCATTCTTTGGGATATTCTCGTACACTACGACCACTTCTTGTTCTAGTCCCTTCATACATTCCTTCTCCTCTTTGGTCTCGAGCTTGGCCTGCTCGAATACCAATTACAACCCATCCCAGACATCCTTTTCCCACTGAAATTCTTTCGTCTCTGTGCGTGCGCGAGACTGTACCTCCCGTGCAACGCTGAATTTCAGTTTATAAAAGGCCTTGGTTGGTATCCGTGGTAATACCAACTGTAGGTGATCCAATTCTTTAAGGGGTGTCTTCCCCATGATTTTTTCCATGTGCAACATGTTGGGTGTGACATGAAACGTTGAAATTAGTTGTGCTATCATATGGACTGTGTCCCACTTTCTTACTCCCGTTTCTCCTCCTATATGTGATGCTCACAGGCTCGTTTCTACATTGTTGTTGGCTTCCTGCGCTTCCCATATTTTCCTAAGGAGTTGTCATATGTATTCCATCTCTTCTTCAATTCTGTCACTTTGGCACACAACATTTTCAAAATCCTCGAATGTGTGATCCTATACCACTTGGACCACCATTTCTACATCATCCTCCATGATCGTGTATTCTGGAGGCGTTCTATGTGCCTTCGTCTTCTTGTGTGCACCCCCCATCTAGGTGGTTGGCT
This sequence comes from Picea engelmannii, assembly GCA_009831015.1. Classification (NCBI taxonomy): domain Eukaryota; kingdom Viridiplantae; phylum Streptophyta; class Pinopsida; order Pinales; family Pinaceae; genus Picea; species Picea engelmannii. Next base: position 45,325 of record ML839164.1, on the reverse strand, counting down.
GCTTACTCTGGCCTGGCTCTTGTGGCATAGCACTTGATGTCGTTCCATGTGCTACCTCGGCCTGTTTCTGTTTTACTTGTGTCACCTGTGTGTTTTTCTTCTTCCCTTTCTGGAATCATGTCTTGGATGTCCCCCCTTTTATCTATTGTGGCTTGTTCTGATCTGTCCTTGGTTTCTTTGGCACTGTTACTTCCTCAGGTTTTGTTTTTTCCTGCCCTACGTCCTCAGCATGTGTGTGTTCTTGTCTGACCTCATCCTCCTCTCTTTTTGTGGATATTTCTCGATTGAGAACTAGAATCCTCCATTCATCATTCCAATCCTTGATGGCCATTTGTATGTCCCCCTCCGTGATGCAGTAACATAGTTGTATCCATTTCTCATTAGGTTCCTTCTACACCATGATCCACATCGCATGTCTATTGGCTTTAAAATTGGCTATGCCTTGATAGTGCACCATAACTTCCGATGTTATCCTCCAAGTGTTGGTGATGGTGTCATGTAGGTTGCAAAGATATCCTTCAAATATAGTTGCATTCATTCTTCTATTATTGGCGTCTGAAGCGGCTCCAATCAATAAGTATCATGCTCTGTGGCAGGGTTTGGGTTTAGTGGAGAAAAATGCGTACCTTGGCTCCTTCCATCCCATAATGGCTATCAGGATGAGTAGCCATGAAAAATGAAATTATGTCCCCAGATCCTGTGCATCCTTGCAGTCATCTAGGAACATATTCAACAAATAAGGGGCCTAGCTGAGTGTGGTGCCCTCGGAACATTGTGCTACAACTATGACAACCCCGGCTAAGACTTCCTCCTTGTGGAAGTTTCTGAGCAGCTTGCATGCCATAATTTTTGTATCCATTCTTGTCATGATGTCACTAATTTTCTTGATAATGATTCTATGCAATCCCCCGTTGTTGTCGTATTTCTTATTCATATCCTCAACCAGTGATTTCTCCTTTTTTTTTCCTCGAGGAACTATGCAGGATCCATGCCCCTTGATGCAGCCCTGTGATGTCCATGATGAGCTCTACATCTATTGAGATGAGCAGTTCCAACCATATATCTCCAGCATGCGTGACTGCCATCAACTGCTTGATGCAATTGTTTGCATACTGGCCTCTTCCAAAGTGTGGTAGGTCCAATAGACCTAGAATCCCAGTTTTGGCCAATCCTACTGCCCACTAGACTGGTTGATGAATTGGTTCCCCAAAGGGATCTATACCCATAGTCTGGAGGTAGAATGGCTTAGCAAACTCTGGGAACTTGTCTGTTTCTATTACATCGTAGTATGAGTACCTCAATTTCTCTACATAACCTAACAAATATTCTTTTACACGTACCCCTTCTAGTATGTGCAACAACACAATTGCTCCAGCAAGTTGTCTGTGCGGTGACCTAGGTACTGTCAGCTTGTCCTTTCATGGTGGTGGTTGACTCAAGGTTCCAACCTCCATTGTTCATTCTTTAGCATACTGCTCTGGTCAGCCAGTGACATACTCCACTACTTCCTCCTGTGGTTGTTCCGACACAGTTGTCTATGCTTCTTCTAGTGCGACTATTTCTTCCTAGTTTGGATCCGTCCCATTGACTCTCGGGGCTTCTATAGGGTTTTCTTGTTTCACTTTGTTGCCTGCATCTTCATTCAGTTGGCCCTGCCCCTCATCCGAAATATCAATGTCCATGCTCGCAGGTGTTGTCTTTTAGGTTTCTTCCACAATGAGTGTGGATCTTACTGGTGTTGCATCCGACGATGGTATTTCATCCACATTGAGAAAATCTAGCGGCTGAGATGGTGGTTGTTCATTTCCCTGCAATTGTGATTGTTCTCTGGTCCTAACTATGGGTTGTCTGGATGTCTGGCTCAGTTATCCTTGTTTAGGTGGTGACATGGTGGTAAAAAATTGTCATTCTCCAAGTTTTGTATCCTCTGAAACCTCTGTAGACTTCACTCTTGGGTTCGTATTCTCTATCGTTCTGTGACTTTTCCAAATTCGCAATAACCTTTCCGCTCCAACATCCCTGCTTTTTATGGGCACCCTGTAAAGATTGTCAAGGACGTTACCACTATTATTCCTTAATTGAACTTCCATTTCCTTCATACTTTCCATTGATTTCTCTTGCCGTCTCCAGTTGGCACGATTAATGTGGTGTCCTGTCAGTCATTTCCGACATTCAATTCCACTAGCCTTCTTCACTTAACACTTCTTTTTTCATAGCCACATTTCCCTCTTGTTTTCATTTTGAACTAACCATTGGAATTGTATCCACCGGGATCATATTTCCAAGTGTGCATGCTCCTTCTCCTTTTGGCGCACTGTGCTTCTATTGGTACCGTTTGATATCCTTTTTTTTTTTTTTTTTCTGCGTGGTGTCTTTAAAGTTGCGGGTGGTCGACTGTCCTTGTACAACTTCAATGGAATCCCATTGATCATCCCTTTGAGTTCTACACCTCCCAAATCTTTCAATTGTATATCTTCCACATATGTGACATATTTTACTTCATATGGTCCTAACCCGTGCATTCTGAGTTTTCTCAGATGCTGAATGGATTTACTGTCATACATCAACACTACGTATCCTACCTTGAAATTTTTGTTCTTGATATGTCTGTCATGCCAAGATTTGTCCCTTGATTTCTAAACTTGTTGGTTGAACCCTGCTAGGATCCTATATTCTTCCATGATCATCAGTTGATTCAACCTATCCTACACTATGCCTCATTCTGTCATGTTCGTAATCGCTGCTACGCACAGACTGGGTACCAAAAATTCTAATGGCACCACTGCTTCTTGTCCATATACCAATATGAATGGCATGTGTCTTGTCAAATTCTTGCATGTGGCCCTGTATGCCCACAATATTGCTGATATTTTTAGGTCTCAATCATCCCTATTAACATTACAGATCTTCGTCAGTGTATTTTCAAGGATTTTGTTAAAGGCTTCTACTGTTCCATTCAATTGTGGATGATATGGTGTACTCTTTTGATGATGGACTTAAAATTCTTCAGTCATAGCCTTGATAGTACTATTAATTTAGTGAGTGCCTTGGTCACTCATCAAAATTCTTGGGCAACCGAATCTAGTGATCACATGTTCAAATAGGAAGTGTGTTGTTGTCTTTGCAATGTAATCTTTGACTGGTGTTGCTTCTATCCATCTTGTTAGGTATTTTTTCACGGTGATAATTTACCTTTCTCCTGTCCTCTTTGCTAGTGGGTTAATTGGTACCACAAAATCTATTTCCCATTTGTCGAATACCTGCAACGTTACATGTGGTTGTAATGGAATCTCATCCCTTCTATTTGGTTTACCTACCCTCTGACATATATCACATCTCTGGCAGTACTCTTTCGAGTCTCTATGAATGGTCAGGCACCATATTCCTACGTGCAATACCTTATGCATAGTAGCTTTGTTTGCATAGTGTCCTCCTGCTATTCCTTCATGGGCTTCTGCTAAAATCCTTGGTCTTTCATATTCTATCACATATATTCTCAAGATGTTATCTACACCCATTTTGTATAAGTGTCCTGCAATCAGCTGATAATTTGTAGCCCGAACGACCAGTTTTTTCTTCTGTGTGGTGTTGTATTCTTGTGGTGCAGTACCTGTACTCAAGTACTAGATGATGTCTGCAAAGTATTCATCGACGATCTGGACTGAAAATAAATGTGCGTATGGAAAGTTTTCTTCTAAATTTGTAGGTTCCTTTCCATCCGTGTTATAACCCTAAATTGCACCACACATGCTTACCTGGCATCAGGCCAACTCATATACCTTCATTGCCAAAACATCTACTGAACAACCTCTTTAAAAATCCTCTTGGGTAAAGGTACACGYGCCCTAACCCACTACTRCACRCGTGTGAATGCTAGCAGGCCTACTACAGCCCGTGTTTACCTAACAAAACACAAAAATAGGAAAGTTTCCGAYGGGACAAAAAGCTATGGGTCAGTTAACTGAAACTCCCRGCCATGCATGGCCGAGAGTTTGTCMAAAACCCTAGCTCCTTCTAGCCTATAAAAGAAGGGGTARGGGTACTATTTGGAGGAGGAAAATTATAGCGAAGAAACTCTACCCATTTTCCAAATCCATTTGTCCCAACCCTTTAGCCTTTCCTCAAGCCTAAGGAGAATTAACACAAAGTAGTTGGAGGAMAAAAGAAGAGGAGGAGCCCAGGATYAGGATCAAGGAGTRGTGGYYGGTCTCAACTTGGATTGTAAGTTGATTYATTTTGAAAATAATAAAAGAATACTTTTCCCATACCAATGCATGAGTTATCTATGATTTGTGTAATTTATGCTTAATTTCTAACCCTTAAGTAGAAAGRTAGCATKCATGCATAGTGTTTTGTCTTGATTGYAGGTTAACTTTGGAAGGAGCAGYGCAAATAAGTGGGCAAAGCACAACRGAGGATCTACACCAAACATCAGTAAAAAGGTTAGTAGTTCCTTTCCATGCATGTATCGTGAAAGAGGGGTTTAAGTTTTGGGTGGTAGGTTAAAAAGTCATTTCTTTAAGGTCAAAATCTGCATGCAAATCTGACCCTAGTTTGCTAGTCCGTAGGGTATTTTTCCCAACAACAGAGTTGGCGACTCCACTAGGGAAGATACTCTTTAGGGTTTCCGGATTTAGTTGAGTTTTTGGGTGGTTTAAGAGATTAAATTTTTTGTTTCTTTGCCTGTCTTTTTCAGTAAGGCCTGAGCTAGCAAGGAGCATGGTTCTTTATACCAGTTTTCCCTGACTGTTGCTTGACGATAATTTTTGGGACAGACAGAGGTACACGCGGCCTGTAGAAGGCCTGCATGCGTGTGCTTGCACCCTAACCTTCTATAGCCCGCGTGTGAATGCTTGTTGTAGAGGTTTCAATAGCATGTAGGAGTCAGAGAGCTCGAGAGGCAGTCCTCCTCTTCCCCGTCAGAATTATACATTCTCAGGGGGATTTATGGATCCTGTCTGAGTCTTGTTGGTTCATAGTCTTGCCTCAGTTTTCTTTATTGCATTTTGTTATTTCTTGCAATTATTTTTCTTTTTTGTTAAGAAGAAGCATCCAAGCCTTTAAGAGACCCTGGTTATCAATACCAAAGGCCTCTTCTTGTTCTGGGATACCTGTGTTAGTTTTGTATTAGATTTTATACATACACGTGGCCTGTGCAAGTGCAGCCCGTGGGTACACGCACTCTGTTGTAGCTCAGCACGCATTTGCACACGTACTGTTTCAGTGACAGTAGCGTGCTTGACAGACTGCCTTTCAATCAGGGTGGGGCAGTCATCCCCTCCTGTGGTGAGAAGTGTTCCTCTCAGGTGTTTGAGTCTAGGGTTGCACAGTCAGTAGGTTAGGGCCTCTTATCCTTAGCCTATTTTTTCTTAGTTGATATTTGATAGAAAAGATAAAAAAGAAAAATTTTGTTTTATGGTTTTTAGACAAGCGTAAGAGTCTGTGATTTCTTGATTGCCATTGGGTGTCTTTGCTCTGATTATTTGCGATCTGTGCTTTAAGCCATAATTTTGTTTTGTTTTCTTGGTTTTGTGCTTGTCGTCATTTTCCCTTTGTTGCTTCATTTAGCACTTAAATAAAAATAAAAAAACATATATCTTTTTCATTTTCTTCTTTGTTTGAAGATTGTGTTTCTGCATCAATAGCTAGGAAGAAGTCTTTTGTTCACAAGTTTTTGCAGTACATTTAGAGCATAAGTAGCTCGTAGTCGAGCGAAATTCCTTTATGTTTGCTGCATGAAATCTTAGAAAAATTGAAAAGAAAAAGAAGTCTTTCTTTGTGAAAATTTGTTGATTTTTGCATTTAGTAAAAGTCTTTTGTTTCCAACATTTTTTCATTCATTTTTTCTTTGAGTCTTTACACACCATTAATTTCACCTTCATACCCTGTGACATAAAAAATCCCATAAAAGCAACGCTGATTTAAAATCTATTAGACTTTTTGTTTGTAGGGTTCACAAACTAGTTCAGGACTAGGGCCTTGGATTAGGTTGGAGAGGAAACTCTCCAAGGCCACTTAAAACCAAACATTGGAGTCTGTGATAGGAAGTGTAGAAGTCTAGTTTCGTGGAAGTTATCCAGGACCCCCCTCTAATACAGGGGATAAACACGAGGTCATGTGAGGAAAGGTAGTGGAGATAACCCCTCCAAAGCCGGACCAAGTGTAGTGCAGAACACATATCGAAGATTTGTTGTGGGATTCCATCATTTGCATTTGCCATGGGGCTTTGTGGGTCTCGAATCCGTTCGAGGTCCTCAATTGTCTTCCAGACCATTTTCTCTCGATACCCTTAACAGGTTTCAAGCTTGATCACCTGCTCATTGTGGTCTACCTGACTATCGACTGTACCCGCCTGGTGACTGTTCGCGTGCTGGAAAACTAGTTGCCAATATTTTTTAGGGACATACACAGGTGATTGTTGGGGTATACTGCGGTACCTAGGACAGACATCGGGCCACGCTTTGCAGAGTATACCAAGAGGATGCTTCCATTTTCGAGCTGCACTTGCATTGGTAAGTTGCTCTAGCATTGGTTGTTGTAACTGTTCTTCCAACTAGTTTAGTGTTTGCTTGACTTATCTCTTAGGGGCTTCTTTTTTAGTGTGTGTTATTGTTTGAACGTGTAGAATACCTTAGTGTGTCTTGGATATTCTCACACAATAGAGGATCCCGATCTCCACCGGTCATGAAGGCTCCTGGGCCTGTCACCGGTTATACTGGAGCCACCCCCGCCACCATTGAGGCAGAAGCTAGACCAACAAGGGTCTTTTGAAGCAACCGGATTACAAACCATTGTGCCCGAACAACTCCTGGAGGAATCAGTCACCAATATTGGCTTGGTTGAAACCCCAACCACTAATACTTGGCCATCGGTCATTGTACCAATCCAATTTTATGAACGCATGTCAGTGCCTCACACAGTTATGGAACCAAAAGCTGTTACTTCCTCTGGGAATTATTCCATTCCCACCATCGTTGCTACCACAAGAGAAGCATCTCCTAACTTGTCGTCATCGGTTCGATCCACCATGGTCTCGGTCGTAACTACGTCGCACAGTGGACCGACCCCATCTATCACGGCAGCCACAACTCCCTTCACACCTAGTGCGACAGGCCCTCTATTCTCATACGATATTCCTAGTTCGGGTACAAGTCTTGCACTCACTTACTCCACTTTACAGACTTTGGGTCTGGGGGCAGGGAGCTCTAACGCTCCTCTGCAAGGTCAACTTGGGGGCATTCATGTCCCTTTTAATGCTTTTCCTTACGCTGGAGGTCATATCTCTCCTTCGTCCCCTTCGCTTGGTGGTCTACATCAGCAGTCTGTCGGGCAGCCTGCACACACGAGTTCATTTGGATCCAGGAGTCAAGGAACACCTGCACAAACTCTGCCGGTAGGTTTGTCACTGTTTGTTTGGAATGGGACATTTGGTAACAACACTTTTGCATCCACTGCTTTCCCATCTGGGGGCACTCCCATCTTTGGACAGTCTACTCCGGCGCAGGGTATTATTCCTGCGTCGGGGGCACATATAGCAGGACTTTGGAACTCAGGACAAGGATCCATTCCCTCCTCTAGAATGTCGTTCTGGGGTAATTCTTTCCACAGTCAATGGAACCCTGGAAAAACTTCTATGCCTCTCCCATTAGGATCGACATGGGGTAATCCTTCCCAAAGTCCTTCAAACACGATGCATGCCCAACATCCTATGTCCTTTATGGGGAATCAGCCAATGATGTCTCCATAGATGCAAAATCCTTTCATTGGTCAGGGCCATGGTTTCTACCAAAATCCAGGCCAACAGCTAAACTTTTCCTGGAAACTTGGTGCCAGTCAAACTCCAGGGCCCTTTTTTCTAGGCTATCAGCAGCAACCCAAACTACCATTCCTGGCGACATTACACTTGCCAGATTTGACAAGGTTGTTAAATGATCCTATTTGTCACAATCCACGTTGGCCTCCTATGCCAACAAAGTTTCCTTCATACATTCCAAAGTTCGAGGCCAAACCTAACGAAGATCCAAGTGATCACGTGACTACTTTCCATCTTTGGTGTTCATCAAACTCATTGAAAGATGACTCCATCCAGTTGTGATTGTTTCAACGCACTCTTATCAGGAGTGCCGCGAAATGGTACATCGAGCTTGATCGCTCAAGATACTCTTCTTTTGGTGAATTGGCAATGGCCTTCCTTAACCATTTCCAGTTACCTGTGAGGTACGACGCTGGCACGGAGCTGCTTGCCAATTTCGAACAGATGACAGTGGACCATATCTCTGATCATATCTGAGAATGGAGACGTCGAAAGAGTCTAATCAAAGTACCATTCCCACCAACATTCCTGCTTGAGTGGTTCCTTAAGTCTTTAGTCCCGCAATTATCCAAAGACGTCGCGACTTCAAGATTTTTCTCCGAAAAAGATGCCATCATGAGGGATCAATAGTTTGATCTTATCTATTCTCAGTCTGGTTTATTGTACAACATCCTGCTGGATGCACCACGATCGATACTAGATAAAACTAGACAGAGAGATGGACCACATGCCGATGGTATCGTTGGTTCAACACAAACCAAGCCTGCTGAGCAATTGACAAAGAAATTATAACAATTATATATACAACACTCAACGGCCAACTAGACTACTACATTGGCTTCTCCTCCTACCCAAACTTCATAAGTACACTCTGTGCAGACGACTAACCCAAAGGCCACCCAGCAGCCTGAAGGGAAGAAAAAACAACAAAAAAAGGGTAAGGGGGAGAAAAAACCCACTGATACCACTGGCGAGGGCACCATAGAAAAACAGAAGGTGAGGTATTCATCCAACTTGTGTGTGGAGGACCACCCGACCCATCTGTGTCCTCGACTTCCAGAGGCCCAAAAGTTTGTCACACAGCAAAAGCAAGCCGTGTTGACTAATCCCTTTCAGCATGGGAAAAATTTAACTCAAGCCTCTACAAGTACCAAAGGGGACAGCCAAGAAACCTGCCCCCCTCCCAACAATTCCTCATCCGCGAACGTATATATGGTTAGGGGTGATGCTTTCATAATGACTAGAGCGCACGACTATAGTAAACCAAGCACCTCTGAGAAGGGTAAAGAAGCTGAGATCCCATCTCTTCCTCTACAGATCGAGAAGATGTTGGGCGAAACGATGACACACATTCCAAAGGGTGCATTTAAGAAAGATTCTCACAACCCAAATGCAAGGGCCGCCGAAAATTACTCTGTGGTGGAAGATTTATCACAAACCCCTTGTGCGATGTCCGCTTTGGAGGTCCTCCAAAGCTGCTCTGCTCAGAGGAAAGCCTTGTTAACTGCTTTAGGCTCTACTGAGACTTGTAACCCGGGTACCATTGTGCTAGATACAACCGACTTAAAATCTCGTCTTCCTTACCACGTAGCATTTCAGATAGTAGTGGCTCATCCCACGAAAACTTTTACATGCAATATCTTTCGCACAGTGGTCAACGAGGGCGCCTCGACATGCATTATTTCATTAGCATGTTGGAAGGCCATTGGCCAGCCCACTTTGTCTCTGTCACCTACTCTCCTCACTGCGTTTGACAGTCGTTCTTTCCGACCACATGGCGTCATCCCTTCTTTCCTTGTGCAGTTAGGAGGGAAGACCATGTGCGTCGAAGTATAGGTAGTCGATGCCCCCCTCGACTATAACCTTTTGTTAGGTCGGAGTTGGACTTATGCTATGCAAGTTGTGGTTGCTACAGTTTTCCGAGTCTTATTGTTTCCACATGAGGGTCGGATAGTGACCATTGATCAATTTCATTTCTCTAGACCTGACCCAGCTTTGGGGGCATCCAAAGTTCCCATGATTGATAATCCTCAAGCCGGTGTTGTTAACGTAGGATTTGGTTTGTGCCCATCCTTGATGGGTACCTTCGATTACCCACCACCTCATGACGATGTTAAGTTTATATCTAATCACCACAAGGCTGAGATTTTTCACGTTTCGTCGTTCTGCACGACTTACTTTGCAGATCCGTGGATTCTTCCTTCCCCATCAGCCACGATGGATGAGACATGGCACTCTGGCATGTCCATGCCCTTGTCAGCAACTGAAGTAGCGTACTATTTAGTCCAGCAAGCTTCAACTAACCCTGATCCTACTCCCGCACAAGATTTGGATCCACTTCTAGAGCCTATTTGGGCTAAGGGATCTCTTGTTACCATCGATTCGATAGACTTAGTCTTGCCTTCTGACGAAGCAGTAATCGAAGCGATGACTAGTCCGAACAAATCTTGGGAAGATCATCATCACAGATCATATTCCCTCCCAAAGTTAAGTTGAATCAAAGCAGGAGAATTCACCATGACTATGACTGGAGATAGGTCTTGTCATACTAATCCCTTAGCTACACACAAGATCTATGCTGAGGGTAATATGGAAACCATTTCTGAAATGAGACCTATCAATATCTCCAGAACCCCTGACATCCTAGACAATGTTTTCGCCGGAGCATACAGCTCCCCCAAGGAGATGCCATGTATCAACCCACAAAGAGTATATCATGAGCTAACTTTGTTGTTTTTCAAGCTCGCTTTGAGATCCGAAAGCAACATCCGATGAGACTACATTTATGCTTTTCGATCTCGTCCGGATTAACTGAGAAAAGTAACCATTATGGAGTCTTCTTTAAGCCCTTTTCAGACTCCTTAAAGATGAAAAGATTGTCGAGTGACATTGTTTCTTCACACTCATTAAATTGGTCCAGAAGAACCTTCCTTAAACGGGTCTCTTTTTAAGCCCTTTTCAAACCCTTTAAACATGAAAAGATTGTCGAGTGATCTTGTGACCTTTCACGCTCATTAAACTGAAATTTGAAGTCACGTTTGTCCGGCGGTAATTTACCCCTTTTTTGGTCTGGACGGTTACCTGTATGAATAAAGGAATACTCTATTGAATTCCCATTATTTAGAAGAGTACTCTCAGGTATGATTTTATCCCTTTTTCGGGCCTGAGGGACTAAATTTACGAAAAAGAAACCCCCACGAAGTCCATTGTTAAGCTCTTTTTCAGACTCCCTAAAATTGAAAAGATCGCCGAGTGACCTTATTCTTTCACACTCGTTAAATTGGTCCAGAAGAATATTCCCGACGGAGTCCATAGTTAATCTTTTTTCAGACTCCTTAAAAGTGAAAAAATAGCCGAGTGATCTTGTCCTTGTCACACTCGTTAAAATGGTTCTGAACCGATGTCTAATCGGTGCTAGTTTATCCCTTTTTCGAACCGACTAGACTATCTTCGAAAAAGGTACCCCAATGGAATCTCCTTTTATGTTTTTTCAGACTCTCTAAATATGAAAAACCACCGAGCTTACCTTCTCTGGGCTCGTTAAACTTACATCGAAGTATGTTACCATTGTGTGTTCTATCAACCGCTTTTGCATACCTTACCCATCAGCCTTGTAACAGTTTGCTTCTGCGTCTTAACACCTTTGGCCACTGGAGGATTTTTCTCGAGTATCATTTTACCAAAACATCAGTCTTGTCCTTGTGCCTCGATCTTGTATGTTTTCAGTACCCGTTCCTCCATTGTAATGTAATACTCCTTTATTCTTTTTCACAATCATCAAAAAGAACAAAAAAATTAAATATACCCCAAAAAGAGGATGGGAAAAGTATTTTCTTTATTGGAAGCATAATGAGTCGCCCTTGGATGAAGCACATCTGTTCGTTTTATCATCAGACTATGGGATGTAGTACAACCTTAGGAAGCTTTTTCTCACTATATAGAGTTGTGTCCTCCACCGTTTGGTTACTCTTCCAAACATATGGAGAGTTTGTGTTGCCTCCTGCTTCGTAGACTTATTATTAACAGATATGTTGCCTAAGTCTTATCACTTGTCGTGCTATTATCCAAGGGAATTTTTTCACTGAGCCTGAGTCGGCCCCTCTGCAATATGTCTCTTGTCCGCATACTCGGCCATCCTGAACATCCAATCAATTCTTTTTTCGAAATCACTAAAGCCTTCAGTCTGATCATCAAGATTATCAAGTCCATAACTGACGAGCCATCGAAGACCTCTGGGTAGTGCAGTCATACACTCATATTACACTCCTACCCAAGTTTTAGAATATTTTGAAGTTGTTTCTTGAGCTCTGAAGTATAGCCATCAGGCCAAATCAGCGTCTGGAAGATGGATACTCTATATATATCTTTCTGATTTCGAGATGTAGCTCCACTGTGTATTATTCGCGACTACTCTTTATAGTTATTTGACATGGATATACAGTGTATTTGATTGGTATCCATGGTTCTAGTTTATCCTGAGCATGGTTATGCCTACCTCGGTGAGACATTTGTTGTTTTGCAAACGACACCTCCTGATTCCTGACTCTTGGGCTCACTCATTCAGCATATCAGTAAAGATTGGTAAAAGATTGGTAATGTATTTCGGCCATCAGATTCTCTTCTGACCTCACACATTAGGGGGCATCTATTATAACCCTAAATTGCACCACACATGCTTACCTGGCATCAGGCCAACTCATATACCTTCATTGCCAAAACATATGTTGAACAACCTCTTTAAAAATCCTCTTGGGTAAAGGTACACGTGCCCTAACCCACTACTGCACACGTGTGAATGCTAGCAGGCCTACTACAACCCACGTTTACCTAACAAAACACACAAATAGTAAAGTTGTTGATGGGACAAAAAGCTATGGGTCAGTTAACTGAAACTCTCGGCCATGCATGGTTGAGAGTTCGTCCAAAACCCTAGCTCCTTCTAGCGTATAAAAGAAGGGGTAGGGGTACTATTTGGAGGAGGAAAATTATAGCGAAGAAACTCTGTCCATTTTACAAATCCATTTATCCCAACCCTTTAGCCTTTCCTCAAGCCTAAGGAGAATTAACGCAAAGCAGTTGGAGGACAAAAGAAGAGGAGGAGCCCAGGATCAGGATCAAGGAGYGGTGGCCAGTCTTGACTTGGATTGTAAGTTGATTCATTTTGAAAATAATAAAAGAATACTTTTCCCRTCCCAATGCATGATTTATCTATGATTTGTGTAATTTATGMTTAATTTCTAACCCTTAAGTAGAAAGGTAGCATGCATGCGTAGTGTTTTGTCTTGATTGCAGTTTAACTTTGGAAGGAGCATCACAAATAAGYGGGCAAAGCACAACARAGGATCTACACCAAACATYAGTAAAAAGGTTAGTAGTTCCTTTCCATGCATGTATCGTGAAAGAGGGGTTTAAGTTTTGGGTGGTAGGTTAAAAAGTCATTTCTTTAAGGTCAAAATCTGCATGSAAATCTGACCCTAGTTTGCTAGTCYGTARGGTATTTTTCCCAACAACAATCTGTGACCCTTGATAGGTGGTCAGGTCCTGCGTKCAGCTTCCCTGGCTTGACTATTAMTTCAAAAACAAATTTTTGAAACAATAGTAACCATCGACAAATTSTCCCCCCCAAYACTGGCTTGTTGACTAGGTACTTAAGTGTTGAATGGTTTGTGAACATCTTAAAATGTTTTCCCAATAAGTAATATCTGAACTTCTATAGACCATAGCTAGACCTTCCCTCTCTATAGTGTTATAGTTCCGCTTTGATTCTGATAGTTTTGTGCTTGCAAATGCTATAGGATGATCCAAATATCCCACTCTTGGATGTACCATAATAGCTCCAAGTGCTATGGATGATGCATCTACATGTATGTGGAGTGTCTTCTCCCAGTGTGGGAATACTAATATTGGCATTGTTACCATATTTTATTTCAGCATATCTAGACCGTGTTGAAAATCCTCATTCCACTGAAAACTTTGTATCTTTTCTTAACAGTTTCTCCATTGGCGTGGTGATCTACACGTACCCTTTTATAAATTTTATGTAGTATCCTGTGTGTCCCAATGTCGCTCTTAGTTGACGGACTATTTTTGGTGGTGGTAGGTAAACGATTACTGCAATCTTTGCAGGATCTACTAGTAAAACTTGCTTTCATACTATATGGCCCAGTAGTATCCCAAACAGTGTTCTGAAGATACACTTCTTGATGTTTAATGATATATGGGACTGCCTGCATATTTCTAACATTAGTCACAATACCTCTATATGGTATTTCAATAGACTATAGACTGTCCAATCGTCCAAGTATAACTCTAGAAACTGGTGGATAAATTCCTTAAATGCAGCTATGACTACTCTAGAAAATATTGTTGGTGCATTCTTCAATCCAAATGGCATGACCGTGTACTAGTAGGATCCCCATTTTGTAGCAAATGTGGTCTTGTACCTGTCTTCTGGCACTATCTTGATCTGATGGTATCTTGAAAATCCGTCAGTGAATGAATAAAATTCATGTCCTCCTACGTTCTCCAACACTTCATCTGTGAAGGGTGTAGGGAACGGATCATGTAGGCATGCATCATTCAACTTCCTCAAGTCGACGGATATTCTTATCTCACCTTGTTTTTTCTCCTAAAATACCATCAGGCTTATCCTTTCTGATTCTTCCACAGGTTATGTGATTTCGGCTTCGAGCATCCTGTCAATCTCATCTTTGACGTTTTTCTTATATATCATATTTAGTTCATATGGTCATTCTTTGATCAGTCTTGCCTCAAATATTAGTGGTATCTTCATTTCACCTAGCTCTCCTGCTATGCCCTTCATTTCTGTAAACATTGTGGGGAACAGGTCATTGTACTCATGCAGTAACTCTGTTATGATTTCTAATGTTTTCTCATCCTAGCAGTCTCCAATGATTGCCATTTTGGGATTCTCAATTGTCCCAATGTTTAATTGCTTCACTTTGATCGGCGCAACAATTACTTCTGATTCTAGAGGTGGACCTTAAACTTCTCTCTACTTCATCCTCAATCTAAATATCACGTGGAACGTCTTTATCTGGTATTTCTTCCTGCACATGGTAGCATGACAACAATTCTTTCAATGTCTATCTATTCCACCGTTGTTCCTCTATTATGAGTTCAACTTTTGGCTCCTTAATGAATATCACCCCTCTTATTGGTTTAATTTTTGCATTTTTGTTGGGCTTCTCATGCTTGAATGAGAAAGTGATTGTAATATTTTTTTGTAGTACTGGCCAGCTCTTAGTTCCTCTGTGAAGTTCCTAGTTTGTATACCAATTTACTGGTATGCCCTCTAAGGTATGTACGAAAAGATGATGTCATTCCTCTCGGGGTGTCATTTTACACAGCGCTTTGCACTTCTCCAAGTGTTCGGCTGGTGCCCCCTATCCATCATATTTTTTTTGTTGTTTTCTTTTATGTTCTACATCAAACCTTATGTGCAGTAACCACTTGCACTAGTACCAATCCTTTATTGTTTCCTTGTGTGTGCCCCACCATCTTGCAAGTGTGGCCTTGAGTGTTATATCGAGTTCTAAGAGTCTCTGATTTTCTAATACTTTATCCTCGTATTGTGTCAAGAATGCATCTAGATCATTTACCCCATGGAAACTGGGTGGTCCCCTTATCTCTGTACTTACCCATCTTACTACGTGGTCTATTCTTGCACATCTTCTTGTGGAAACTTCGTGTAGCATATGTTGCCAGTTCTCTAAACCTGTATTTGAGTCTGACGCACATGAAGTAATGCTCCACCAACTGATTATCCCATCTGTAGTTGGGTTTACGTAGTCCTCATCATGCGTAGTTGTCCTATACAACTGGCTAATGTCCTCCAAGTCCAAGAAAGTAGGTTCTACAAACCTTTCCCCTTTTGATGGGTCTAATGGTGCAATGAACATGTATTCTCCTTATTCAAATGTCATTTTCCGTGTCTTTAAATTGATTATGGCCTGGTTATCGAACGCCCAATCCAAGCTGAGCAATGTTGGATATAGTTTTATGTCATCCACTATTTCAATCACTTCGAAGTCTACTTTTGTGTGTACTCCATCTAGGTCTATTGTCACTCTCAATCTGCCAATTGGGAGAACTCTGTGTTGGTTTTCTAGTTTCGAATGAACGAGTGCTATCCTAGTGTGGGCTCTCCGATACATTGCCATGTCTTCTTGGGTAATACATTGACTTTGGATCCTAGATCTAGTATGATATCTCCCATGTTGAAATCTCTGATGTTGGTATTCATCCTGAACTCCCTACTTGTTCTTCTCCTTGTATGTAGGTGATTGACTTTTTTTTTTTCTATTTTTCCTTCTGTCTCTATGCTACATATTTATAACATATTTTGAAATATTTTTATAGAGGATGGATCATTTAATATTTTTACACATGATTGCACTTACTTGTCCTAGGGGATGCATTTCTTTGGTATGATCCAACAATGGATGAATCTCGTACTTTGCTACTTCCTTGTTATGTTGCGCAGTTGAATTCAATGCAGTGTCTTGCTTTAGAAATTATTGTCGGGCTTGCTTAAATGTTTCCTTCTCCTTCTATGCATCGAACTATTTCCTTGGTTCGACATTCTTCTTCACCCACTGATGTTGTACTGGATCTTGTCAGACTACGACATTTCCTATTTTATCTCCTCCGCATGTAACTATGTTGATATTTCTCCCATCGTCCCTCTCTTGAGCTGAAATCCATTGGGCATGTTGGTTGTTCTGATTCCTCGTTTCCTAGATATTCCCTCGTAACATAGGACATTCTTCTGTGTCATGATCTGATGCGTGACAATACATAGAATTCATTGGTGGAAGTGGACATTCTCTTTCATAGTGTCCTGGTTGTTGACAATTGCGACATACCACTAGTCCTCTACCTCTTCCAAAGCCTCCTCTTGCTCATCCTCTACCTCTGTAACCAGCTCGATCTCCTCATGGCATGTTATACTGAGGCGTTTGATTCTACTGTGCATTATTGTACTGAGGTTGTGTTGTGTTGTACTGTGGCTGCGTGATATTATATGGTTGTTGCACAATATTATACTGTTGCTATGTAGTGTTGTATGGGGCTGGTACCTAGTTAAACTGAGGTGCAACTTTCCCAGTCAGCATTTATGCCTGCACCCTATATGCATATGATGTCCTTTCTCTCATCAAGTCCATAGTTCTACAGTCTTTGTCATCATGGCCCACTGACTTGCAAAAGTTAAAATATGAACTCTTTGGGACTGTTTGGTATTTCTGCATCATTGGGTAGTGATATGGATCGTGTTGGGTATGTGTTATATTCTTTGCATGTGTGTGTGTGTGGGTGCGTCAGATACGACGACTGCGTCTGACGATCCCTACACCTAGGGCTCTGCCATGTGCACAGGGTGATTTCTTAGGGGGGTC
>ML839164.1:7117-23249 GCA_009831015.1 Picea engelmannii | reverse complement strand
AATTTGACATGAAGGATCTCGGTGCTGCTAACTTCATTCTAGGAATGGAGATTAAAAGAGATCGTGCAAACAGGAAACTCTGGTTGAATCAAAGAAAATATGTTGAAACGATATTGCAGAGGTTTAATATGCATGGAAGTAAATCGGTCAAGGTTACTATTCCTATAGGTGTGAAGTTATATGCATATCAGTGTCCCAAGACACAGGAATAAGAAGAGGACATGTCCCATGTCCCATATGCCAGTGCAATTGGCAGCTTGATGTATGCAATGGTTTGTACTAGACTAGACATTTCACATGCAGTGGGAGTTTTGAGCAGGTATATGTCAAAACCAGGGAAGGATCATTGGACAACGGTAAAGAGGGTCTTCAGGTATCTTCGTGGCACCACCAATTATGGATTGTGCTACCAAGGAAGACCAGGATTAGACAGAGTGGTGGACATACATGGCTTTGTTGATGCAGACTGGGCTGGAGATTTGGATCGCAGAAGATCTACAAGTGGGTATGTGTTTAACCTATTTGGAGGAGCAATCAGTTGGATGAGAAAAAGACAGGCTATAGTGGCACTCTCAACTACAGAAGCTGAATACATGGCAACCACTCATGCAAGAAAGGAAGCAGTATGGTTACAAAGGTTGTGTTTAGGTATTGGGTTGGTACAACAAGCAGTGAGATTAGACTGTGGCAGTCAGAGTGCAATATTCCTGGCAAAGAACGCAACTTATCATTCGAAGACAAAGCATATTGATGTTCAGTATCACTTTGTGAGAGACATGGTTGAGGAAAAGAAGGTGTTGTTGGAAAAGGTTGATACTTTGAAGAATGTTGCAGATTCATTGAAAAAGTTTGTGAGCACAGAAAAGTTCTCTTGGTGTAGAGTAACAATGGGCATTGCTACCCTGGATTGTTGACTATATAATCCCCTGGACCCCTGGATGCAAAGAAAACAACAAGTGGGAGAATGTTGGTTATGTGTTATATTCTTTGCATGTGTGTGTGTGTGGGTGTGTCAGATACGACGACTGTGTCTGATGATCCCTACAGATAGGGATTAATTTTTTTTTTGTGCAATTTTTGCTATTTTTAGCAGATTTTGCTATTTTTAGCTGATTTGTAAATTAATCCTGGATTAAGGGATTAGGGTTTTGGTATCTACGGAATACCTAAAAACATTGTATATATTGTATGGCGAATGGTGAAATTCGATATAATTAAAAGGAAAGGTTTTCCCGGTTGAGGGTTTCTGATAAAGATCTCTGTGTATTCTGTGTATGAGCCATTGATTAATTTCTGTATTGCTTAAGAATATATATGCATTGCTTTACTTCGTAGGTTTAAAACTTACAGATCGTGGCCCAGTTTATTATAGATTTTTCACAATAGTCCTCCTGTTGGTAATGGAATTAGCATTCCTTCTGCCATATACTGTGTGAATGTTGGACATTCGTTCTTACGGTGTCCTTTCGTCTTGCATGTGGTACACCAAATGACTTCTCATTTGTCCTTACTTTTGTTATGGTTTAGCTAGAACATTAAGTTCTACAAATCCTCCTTCAACTCTTCGATGGCTGGATCCGTCTTCTAATATTGGTTTTCTTCCAGCTGCAGGGCTTCCTGCAGAGCCTCTATCTATGTCTGAAACTTCTTTTGTCGCGGTGGATATTTCAAGTGTGGTAGTAGTGAATTTATGAATAGGTTCCTATGCTTCATATCTATCATGACATATTTCAACTTTCATTTTAGTCGCTGGAATCTCTGGTCAATATCCCATATGGATTCTCCTAGTTTTTGTCTAATTTCTATCATCTTTTTCATGTATAGATCCTCTGATCTTGGCTTCTGAAACTCATTTATCAACAATTTCTTGATGTCTGCAATTGTTCTGGTTGTCCCAGGTGGATTGTTTGTCGCTAAACTCATATACCAGTATAGCGTGCAATCCCTTAGCGTAATTGATAGCTGCACAAGTTTAGTGTTCTCGTCTATGATCTGTTTGGCTTCCCAGATATTATCATAGATAAACATGTGCTTTTTCGGGTCCTCTGACGCTTCTCCTTTGAATTCTGGTAACCTGATGGTGGGATTGTGTCCTGCCATCCTGAATTCTGAAATAATACCTCCACATGATGTAGATACTTGACTAATGCTTCCTGAACTAGCTCCTCCAATTGTTGTTCCCTATGTAGATGTACTTTTTGTTGTCTTCCTTTTCCCGAAATTCGGTTGTCTAAACAGTGTTGTGATTTTTGGTGTGTTAGTCGCACATGGGTTGATGGGTTCCACACTAACATTAATATGGATAGGATTGTTTCCTTCTGTTCTCACTCTTGAACCTCTCATCCTCCTCTCATAAGTTGTGCATAGTATTTCCTCAATCTGCTCCACAACCCAAATATCCTCTACCTCCTTTTCATCACTTGCCAAGCCTTCCCTCGTGGCTATGACTCTCTTCTTTGTGTTCACCTTGTATTGGTAGGGTACTCCACTGTGCATCGTTCCAACTGTCTCCATGATCCACTTGATCTAGTCATCATCCATCATGATTGGGTCCAAGGGTTCCTCCTTATTTCCTTTATNATAGAAACTCTTTCTCCGCTACACTGTACAACTTCGCAGTATCTACTGAAAATTCTGTTATAAATCCTGCTACAATACTGTCGAGCCAAAAATCTACTGCACAGGTGAATTTGTTATTCACTGACTTTAACTACTCAATATGAATTGAGGTCCACTATAACTATTGGATTCAGTCCATTGCATGGTTATCCTTCAGCCTCAATATCCACTCTTGCAATAAGTGTGGAAAATCACAGAAAAATACTTCATGCAGATCAGTAAACACATACTTCTCAAGGTATTTGCACGGTGTTACTCTAGGGTTTCTGTTATCTTTCTACGCAAACTCTAGATCCTTTGTCTTGAGCCAAATCTCAATCTCTTCTTTTGTGGGATTCCACGGTCTCAACATCCCCTTCTATCGGTGCATTCTTCTCACCTTCTTGTCGTTCGATTTGGTATTCTTTTGAACCAACTTACACAGATCTTACCCTCTTTTAATAGATCCCATCTACTCAATCCTATATTGTTCCAACCGGAAATAGAACCATTTGTTGGTTTGTTTTCTCTGCGTTATACCTTGAACATGATTGACTCAGGTTCAGTCTACTGGGGTTCCAACAAATCATCTAAAACTATCGACCCTCCTGGTAAACCAGAAGGCAAGGCAGTGCATAGAGTACATTGCGCAGTCTCACCCGAGATAGTCTTAATGGGTGATTAAAATACTCAGGTGTTTTCATTCTAGGATTGAGTGGAGATATGAAAGGTGTGCAGTGGGAGTTCTATTTAACTTATTAAAGAAATATACTATCATTCCCAATTATGGATTTAATGTAATAATCTCATTCATTCATCATGCTAACATCTACTCATAAATAGTAAAGAGATACAAGAATTCAAGCACATAACATAGTTTTTACTGTGGTTCACCGCCCCTGGGATACATCCACAAAGATCTAGCTCTCAACTCTTCTATTATGGCAGTTCCAAAACTACAGTGTCACGCACTTTACAACTCATCCTCATTTGGGTCTAGATCTATTATGAGGTAGAATAGGACACACCAGGATCCTCAGCCTATGATATAACCCTTGATATCTACCCTTTTGGCCTTCCATAGCTCAACATCTTACAAAATTAGGTCATATGGAAAAATTATGACAACTAGTTATCAAAACAGGACTCTGTCCTCCATGGTCTTTTCTGACTCTACTACTACTACTTCAAAACTCAACCTAGATACCGCTATGAGACCTAGGTATCTATATTTATACATTTATGTCTCATCAGCCATTATTACAAAAACCCTAACCCTAACATCGTTAGGTCTTCCATGCATGCGCGCGTGCTGCTCTTCCTTCCAGCTGTCTCTTTCCTCGTGCATTCCTTTCTTCCCAAAATATCATTTCTTTTCAATTTGGCCTGCTTCCAACACATACATATCAAGAAGAAGAAGTTCAAGGAAGGAGATATGGTTTTCCTCTATGACAGTAATTATTTTTAGCACCCACAGAAGCTCAAAATGCATTTTCTAGGGCCATATTAGATAAATTTTGTCACCGATGGAGGTTTTGTACAACTGCAAGACTTAGTAGGAAAGGAAGTCCAAGGAATGGTGAATGGTTGTCGAGTGAAACTATATAGGAACAATTGACCTACTAACCCTTAGTAGCTCCAACACAACAAGTAGACTTGCAAATATTGTAAATAGTAGGAGTTAAAAGAAGAAAAGGGAAGAGAAAACTAGAAAAATGAAGAAAAAACCAAAAAGAGGTACTTAGATGAATAAGTGTTAGATAGCTCATCAAAGATGAAACTGGGTAGTAGACAGCTAGTCAGGGCGACAATAAATGAATATATTGTGCGAATAAAGTACCAATATGCTAGAGATGTAACACAACAAAAAATTACACCGTGCCAAAGAAAGGAAAATATAGCACGCAGGGTAACTCGAAACAGATAGGAAAAAGGAAAACGATGGCCGAGAAACCAAAAAAGCAGCTATAAAAGGGGAAAATCTCGGTCAAGTCCAACACTTAGCGATTTTTTAGCAATAAAGAAATTAAGATTGCAAATAGAAGGTGCTTAATAAAGAGAGATCATAATTAACATGCAAGGAAATCAAGATGGCACCCCCTAAGGTTGGTGCTCTCGAACGATTTGTAGGAGTGACCTCACAGTCAGGGATGAAGAAGGAAAGAATGGAAGAACCATAAAGTTTCATTAATATAGAAGATGTTACAACGTCGGAGACTGAATCCATCAGTCCAACAAGGATAGAAGAAGAAGTATCAACTACAAAATAGGTGCAAGTGGGTCAGAGCACATGACAATTGGAAAACCCTAATGGTGGGGCGAACCCTAATCTCGAAAACCCTGTAGAAGTGGAAGAAATGGAAAAAAAGAAACAAGAATCCATCGCAACATCGCAGAAGAAGTCCTGGTCGAATATATTATAGGCCATCAAGAAATAGAGGGTGAAGAAGAAGAAGAAGAAGAAGTCGATGATGAAGTTGCAGGATAAAACTTAGCCATAGGACAGAAGAGGAAAGCACCAGACACATAAACCTCAGTAGAGATCACGTTATTGTATATCCGAGATGTTATGGTTACAATTTAAGATATGCTAGGGAATGTGCCAAAGTTTAAATATGCATATCATGATGTAACAGATGCAACAAATTTTCCTGACCTTGCACAAGAATTAAAATAAGTGGAAGAATTATATGACAGGACTCCACACATTTGGACCAGCCTAGAAGAAGATGACAGGATCCAGCAACTGGAGAAGAGAGAGGAAAAAATGAGCATTTCATTTTAGGACCTGAATAAGAGGTATAATACAATGGCCATATCCTTGATATTGAGGGCCACACAGGAGCTAAAAAACCTGCAAGAAGAGGTAAATACTACATAGGAAGAAAAACAAGCAAGGCAGGCTCAATTGGAGCCATTTCAGCAAGAGTCTGAAAGAATGATAAAAGAACTACAAACAAAGAAATCCATCTTGGAACATGTACATGTAGAAAGTAGAGAAGTGTTAAAAGAGCACATGACAATAGAGGTTTTGGAGATACTAGCAGGAAAGAGTGCACATGCTAAGAAGAAAACAACAAAGTTGGAAAATAAGTTTCATGCACTGGAGGTAGCAATGCAGAAGCTGAACTAAGTCTGAGTGGCTTGGGATGAGCCACATGTTAGCATCAAGGGCATGTTGGAGAAGGAAATTTTGGGAGAACATCGCAGAAAATGAGGTATATTGGACCAATAAGGAGAGTGCACCATGTTTTGAGGAAAAGTAGCACATGCGACAGGATTTAAGAAAATCTGAAGCAGATGTGGAAACACCTAGCCATGCTAGGGTTAGGGTTTTGGAATGTATTGTAAGGGTTTTAAACCCATTTTTGTAGTATAAATAGAAGAGGTATAATTTATATTGAGGCATCTATTTATTATTTTTTTGAGATCTTTGTGTGACGTTTTTCATGAAAAGAATACTTGGAGAACCTTTTTGGATTTGAAGTTTGTTTTGAGAGATGTGGGGCTAAGATAAAGTTAATCTAGAGATGTAGATGAGGTTCAGGTGGCAAGATTTGGAGCTTCTTGTGGCATTGTTCTGCCTCAATAATCTCTATTAAACTATGATCTAATGCACACAATGCATTTTTTATGAATAAGAAAGAAGCAAAACATCTTTGTGGACGTAGCCCCAGGGGGGATGAACCACGGTAAAAACCATGTGTTACAATGTGTCTGAATGTTTGTAATATTTTTGCAATTATGGTTGAATGGATTTAATTATAGCGCACACTAGAAATATGTATGCATAATGAATATTATGAATGAATAAAGTAATGAATCTGATGAATGGTATGAAAGAATGCATGTTTAAGTAGAAATATAAGTAAGAAGGATAACCCCAATCCCTTCCATGACTAGAGACACATGTGTTCTGCAGTCACCCATAAACCATCTCGGGTGAGACTTCGTTGTGCACTCTGTGCATGGTGTAGCCTTCTAGTTTACTGGAAGGGTCGATGGTGAAAAGGTTTTTTTGGAGAACTAAGGTAGAACCTGGGTCATCCCATACATCCAACACTGAGCTATATGATCGATTTGACACTAACACCCACTATCTTGGCCTTTTTACCAAGTTGAAGTAATCTCGCATAGTGGAAGACTTTATATATTCCTTTGAACAATTGGATTTTAGAACGAAGGGAACGTTTGATGCCTTCTTTCAGGAATGTTTTATCAGTGACCTCAAGGATGAAATTCGAGGTGAGGTCCTCATGGCTCACTCACACACTTGGTTGGAAGCTTCTCAACATGATAAGGAATCCCAACAAATTGTCTCTGCTCAGAACCACAAACCTTCCTTTTTTCCTCGCACTCGACCTACCAACCTTGGCTCTCCTCCCACTCCCCTCAAGATCTAGAAATTAACCTGGGTTGAAATGGAATAACTCCAAATCAAGGGCCTTTGTTATAATCATGATGACAAATATTTTTCAGGGCACAAGTGTAAGGAAAAAAAGTTGTTTATGGCCATCTCTAAAGATGTTTCTGAAGATGATCTCAAGACCTCCCATGTGGTAGAGTTACCCTAGTCAACTGATATTACTCATCCCTTTGACCAACCAGAAGTAGAGCTAGTCATTTCATTGAATGCTCTCACTGGATTCTTTGCTCCCGAAACCCTCAATGTCATTGACTACATTAAGAATCGAAAGCTCATAATCTTAATTGACAGTGCCAGCACTCATAATTTTATTCATTGTCATATTTCTCAAGAATCCCATTTCTATATACATGCATTTAACAACCTTCAAATCATGATTTCCAATGGAGTTCCCATGAAATGTGGGGGGCATTGTGAAAATGTGCATCTCCAAATTGGGAAATACATCTTGAAATATCATATGTTTTCTATTGACATCGGTGGTTGTGATATTGTGCATGGTGCGGAATGGTTACACACTCTTGGTCCCATCCTCGTGGATTTTAAGGAATTAACCATGTAATTCCAATAGTCAAGGAAACAATATAAATTCCAAGTAATCACAATAGGCTCCCTTGAGATCATCATTTCCCATCAAATGGAAAAGCTCCTCAAAAAAGGTCATTCTAACATTATTGCCCAACTCCATTCTATTCAAGCAATTGAGACACACGTGGTTCATCCTAACCTCCAATGTATCATCTCCAAACAACAATCTATTTTTTCCACTCCCTAGGGACTTCCTCCTTCTCGTGGTGTTCATGATCATTCCATTCCTCTCATCCCCGATAGTCTTCCTCCCAATGTTCACCCTTATCATCATCCCTTTGGCCAAAAGAATGAAATTGAGAAAATTGTTCAAGAATTGTGATCCATAGGTATTATGTTCCCTAG
The DNA here is from genome assembly GCA_009831015.1 of Picea engelmannii. Lineage (NCBI taxonomy): Eukaryota > Viridiplantae > Streptophyta > Pinopsida > Pinales > Pinaceae > Picea > Picea engelmannii. Next base: position 15,292 of record ML839164.1, on the reverse strand, counting down.
TACTAGCCCCTATTCTTCCCATGTGGCCATGGTACTAAAAAAATAAGGTACTTAGCACATGTGTCCATACTTTTGCACCTTTAATAAACTCACCAACAAAGAAAAAATTCCCATTCCTGTCATTGATGATCTCTTGGATGAATTAAGTGGTGCTTAGTAATTTACTAAACTTGATCTTCATTCTAGCTACCACCAGATACATATGCAAGAGGAAGACATTCCTAAGACTTCTTTTCGCAGTCATGAGGGTCACTGTGAATTCTTGGTCATGCCCTTTGGCCTGTGTAATTCTCCCTCCACTTTCAAAAGTCTCATGAACCATGTTTTCCATCATTTTGTCCTAGTTTTATTTGATGATATTCTCATCTATAGTAAAACCTAGATAGAAAATCTTACCCATGTGGATCAAGTTCTCATTCTACTCTCTCAACACCAACGTTTTCTCAAGAAATCTAAATGTGCCTTTGGAGCTTCAGAAGTGGAGTACTTGGGTCATATTTTCAGCAAGGATTTTTTAAGGGTGGATAATAAGAAAATTGAAGCTATGCAGGATTGGTTGGGCCCAAAAACTTTAAATATCTTGCGTAATTTTCTAGTTTTAATGAGATATTACCGCAAGTTTGTTAAGATTTATGGAAAAATTGGAGCACCTCTTACTTCTGTCCTAAAAAAGAATGCTTTCACTTGGACTCCAATAGTTGATCAATCATTCCAAGCATTGAAAGAATCCATGTGCACAACTCATGTCTTGTCCCTTCCTGAATTCACAAAGAATTTTTTCCTCGATTGGTGCCTCTCGGGAAAGGAATTGGAGCAGTACTCATGTAAGAGGGTAGGCCCTTGGCCTTCACTAGAAAACAACTCTTGAAGCGATATATTGGCCAAACAATCTATGAAAAGGAAATGCTTTCTATTCTACATGTTTTGGATCTATGATTCCCTTATCTAATGGGGCAACGCTTCCAAATTAAAACAAACCATCAGAGCCTCAAGTATTTCCTAGAACATAGGATTTCATGCTAGAAGCAACAAAAATGGGTGACCAAGCTATTTGGATATGATTATGAAATCATTTCTAAGAAGGGAAAATAAAATGTAGTGGTTGACTCTCTTTCTAGAAAGTACAAAGAAGAAGGATTTCTTTTTTCCCTCTCCTTCATTGTACCATATTGGCTCCAAGCTGTTCGCCAGGAATGGCTTCTAGACCCCAAAAATTCTCGATTGATCCAACAATTGCAAGAAAATTCTCCAGTTTATCCATCATACTCCCCGCACCATGAAGAGCTTCACTACAAAGTTCATTTGTATTTAATTCACCAGTCGCAACTTAAATCCATGGTGCGTTATGATCTTCATGCTTCACCTACATCAAGGCATTCTTGGTTTACCAAAACCTATGAACAAGTTAAGCGTTATTTTTTCTAGGATGGTATGAAATAAGATGTCTGGACCTTTTTGGTTGAATGTGATGTCTATCAACACAAAAAGGGGGAAAATCTCAAAGCTCTGGGAACACTACAAAAAATTCCGATTCCACCATCTATTTGAAGGGACATTTCTATGGATATCATTGTGGGCTTACCTAAATCCAACAATAAGTCAGTCATCATGGTGATAGTTGATCACCTTTCCAAATATGCTCGTTTTATTTCTCTTCAACACCCATTCACAACATCCACATTGGCTCATATTTTCAAGCTTCGTGGCATGCCTCATTCTATTGTATCTAATAGAGATCCCACTTTCACTAGCAATTTTTGGCAATAACTATTCAAGCTCCAGGGCACACAATTACATCTCAGTACTACTTATCACCCCCAGACTCATGGCCAAACAAAATTTTTCAAAATGTGTTTGGAAACATATTTTAGGTGTTTTGCATATGACCAAAAACATCAATGGGATCAGTGGTTACCCCTAGTTGAATGGTGGTATAACACATATTACCATATTGTTGCTCGCATGACTCATTTTAAATAAGTATACGTAAAAATACCTCATTGTTCTTTCCTACATACCAGGGGTCTCAAAGGTTTAGGAGGTTGAAAAAACTCTTACATTCTATGTCTCCATTATCCGTGCTCTCAAAGTCAATTTGTTCATGGCCTGGAATCATATGAAACAACAAGAATATCAAGGATGTTCATAACACCAATTTGTTGCAGGAGATTAGGTGTTTCTTCATCTACAACATTACAAGAAGACTTCACTCAAAATTGAACTCTATCAAAAGATTTCTCCCAAATTTTATGGTCTTTATACAATTCTCAAGTGTGTGGGACCAGTGGCCTATTAGTTATCTATGCACAGTCATTCTAAGATCCATCTTTTTTTTCATGTCTTATGCCTAAATAAGGTGATTGGAACTAAGTGCCAAAATCAAACCAATCTTCCTGAGTTGGATGTTGAAGGTTCCATCTGGTTGCAACCACATGCAGTATTGGACCAATGTGAACTTTGTCTCTGTCGGCGCACCATCAAGGAGGTGTTAGTGCAGTGGAAAGATACAACTCTAGAATATGCCACCTGGGATCCAACCACTATTCTCCAAGAATTTCCTCATCTCAAGCCTCGAGGACAAGGTTGGTCTTCAAGGGGGAGGGCATGTTAGGGACCTGACCCCTCATGTAGGTAGAATAATATATTTCCATGTAATAAATTTCTATACTATTTAATAAGGCCTATTTAATAAATATGAACAAGTCAATGTAAGAAGACCTAATATACGTTTTCACTTCTAGAAATATCTTCCTCTAGAATGTTCTTTAAAAGATAGAATTAATATAAATAAGAGAAAAAGGTATGAGAGGGTCTTGTCTTGATAATCATTGTAATAGAGATATGCTCTGATGGAGGTAAGTGAAAATTGCTTCCTATCAATAAAGGTATTATTTTGGTGTTATGGATTCATCTATTTTGTTGTTTCATTGTTATTCTCTACCGTATTTCTATTTTCTTTTGTTGAATCCACTGTTATTCACTGAAATATTTCTACTTATTTTATTATAATAGATCTGGTACCTAACAAGATCTCCCACTATAACAAGGCTTATCATAGTCTCGATCCAAATCTGTTGGCACAAGGGAAGATTTGGGGTTCAACGCTACAACAGTGCACCAACAAAACCCTAACTACCGACCCTTTCAGAAACACCTACAAATCATATGAGGTCTCACTCGAGGTAGAGGCAGGGGTGGTTGTAGGACTCAAGTGTCTGCAACCGTATTTGGGACACAGATCTGTGATTCCTTACTTAATATAACACTCAACATTGTTGGATCTTTATTATGAAATCAATGAACACTTCATAGATACAACAGAGCTTTGCAACATTCACAATGAACTAGATTGTTTGATCACTTATCATCCATAGAGTGTTCAGATCTAACAGGTCAAGCACTTAGCATATACATGTGGATCAAACCTTACATTCTACACTTCATAAGCACTAAGAATAAGCATATATAGTATATCTATCGACTCATCTCAAATCAAATAGTAGATTATTACATCAATGCATCAGAACAAGGCACAAAACAGACAACACAGGATTTACATGGTTTACCCCCACCCTGGGGCTACGTCCACCAACTCTTCTTCTTTATTATCGTCGACCAATTGGTTACAAGCATAGAGCCTTAGAAACCCTTACTATGCACAATATAGAAGATCTGCGCAGCTCGCTAGATCCTTCTTCCTTTCCTTTCAGCACAAAGCCTTCTATACCTTCACATAGGGACTTGCACTAAACTCTGCAAGTCTATACAGAATGCACAAAACTCTTGATCACACATATTCCCACTTGGAACTTATCCTATATCACATAGATACAATATTATTCTCTATATCGCATAGATACTTATCCTATCCTTCTATTTATACATACAAAATGGGCCTAAGTGTGGGTAAACCCATGGGTCGACATCCCTTTCCCATTACATATTCCCAAAACCAAAAAAGGGACCCAAAAGTGGGCTAAGATTCTACAATCTCTGCTTCGTCTAGCTCTCCATCTTCGACAGGCTACCAAAGTCCCAAAAATGGTCAAATATGACCAAGTGCTCCCAAAACTTGGTCAAGGGACTAACATGCCCCCAACACTCACCTGTGACTCATCCCGACTCACTCTGGTCTGAGCAATTCTTCCTCAAACGCCTCGAGCTTAGCTCGAGCTACTTCAACCTATTTCAATGCTACGACCTCTCGCTCTGTGAACTCCTGGATGAGTGCGTCATTGACTGGCCCTTCTAGGCATTGTTATACTATGATGATGACATGTTCTAACTTGGCTCCTTGGCTTTCAACTTCGGTGAACAGTTGGCATGCCTTCTCTTGCACTGGTTGAAGTCATTAAGAGACTTCCATCACTTTGCTTTAGATTGTGTGGATCTATTGCTGGGCCATGTGCTTCTCGGGAAACCTCTTCATTCTTTCAACTGGGGTTAAGGCCTTCAACTGTGCCTATAGCGTATCTGCATGTTGCTTTGCTTCCTAGAGATGCGACTCCAGTGCCTGTAACTATGGATTTTCTGTAAGGTTTTCATATGTCTGAGCACTCCTAGAGCTCAAATGCTTGCACTCCAAGGCAAGGGATTTCATTCTACCAACTCCGCTGCGAGAATTTGCCTCCCTTAGGTCTCTGATTTCTTGAGGAGTCTCGGGCATGGCACGAAGTTCCAGATCTGGGATGGCTTGTTGAAGCTGTCGGATTACTTCTTCGAGTTGCACCACCTTCTCTGGGACTCATTCCTCAGTTGTCACTTCTATGACTGTCACAAAGTGAAGTGCACTGTGAACCCTTTCCCGTACTCAAGTTGCTCTGGGAGCAATTGTTCCTTGTTTTTATGTAGAGTTGCTTTCTCTTCATCCCATTTTTCTTGTAGAGTGAGATTTTCCATTTATGCAGTACTTATGTGGTCCTCAAGGTCTTTCTAAACTTGTGCTAAGGCCTAGGTTTCTTGTGTTGTCTCTTCTTGAGCTCGTCACAACTGAGCTTCAATTGTATCAACAAGCTGATGTAGTTGGGCTAGCTCATCACCTAAGTTTGGTGTTCCTGATGGTAGGGGCACAGTGGAAACTGCGTGGCTAGACTATATTTCTTGTTGTACTCCTTGAAGATCATCCTTGATGCGACTGAACACTTCCTCTTGCTTGGATTCCTTATTTTCTATTATCTCTAGAGAAGTGTCGTTCAGTGCAGCGATTATGAAGTCGAAGTCGTCCGAAGTGAGAACAATCTCAAACTTGGTTCTGGTTTCCGTAACTTTCTTCCTGGACGAAGGATTTGGTGGGGTAACCTTCCTTTTCTTGGAGGGATCCTCCTCCTCTCTAGGTGGTGTAACTTTGCCTTTATTTTTCTCGACCTCTGTGTTACTTGGCTCTCCACCACCACCTCCTTGCACAGGTGAGATTGAAGTGGTATTCGTAGAAGTATTGTTGACATATTGAACTTCTTCATATTTCTTGGTCTTGCTTGGTCCAGGGGAATCATTCACAAGTTATGGACTGTCTATATCAGAAATATCTGTGAGGACTGCTGAGATGAGGAGGTCTGTCGACCACTCCTTGGTGATTTCTTCCAAGTCTTCTTCTATTAACTTATAATAGGATTGTAACTGTTGCTTGTGCTCGTCAGTGTGCACTGTGATGTATATAAAGTGCCCATCTGTGTTGACCTTCATCAGGGGCCAAAATCTGTAGAGGGTGTTCAGAGTGATGCATAGTGTAGACTAGATTGCGATCTTCAATTCGTTGTAGTAGGTGTGGAAAACGACATTGGATTTCCACTACTTGTTCATATCACTTGAGTACCACAAGGTACTAAACTTTGCAACCAAAGGTTCAAAGGGCTCGATGTCTGGGAAGGTCACACCTTCTGGCATCTCCCATGTGATGAAAGCTATTAATATGAGAAGTCAACTAAAGTGGAACTCATATCCTTGGTCCTGCGATCCTCTGCAATCAAGATCTAGCTGGTTCACAAGGTACTGCGCCCAATTCATCTGTAGTCCTTCTATGCACTTCCCAACGAGGTCAACAACAAACCCAATTACTTGGGTGGGTTGGTTTTTTTGAACTAGCTTGCCTGGGATCATTTGACATGTGAGGCACACTATGCCACTCTAGATAGAGGCTACCTTATAACCTCATGTACCCTTCTCTACATCTCCATAAGTTAGTTTGATTCACTGGGTTAATGCTTGGTCTAAGATCTTTCCAGGGTAAAACTCCTATGGGTCAGAGCCCTGCATGCTTAGCTCTATGATCCGATTGATCAAGGTTGAATCCGCAATGATGTGACGATTCAACCATAAGTAACCTCCATGGTAGTAGGACAACAATAATTCCACGCATGCATTTACTTCCTAGTGTCAGCTAAAGTGTGATATCTTCATCACATTAAGCAGTGTGGACTATGTGAGGTTCTGGGTCCATGGCTACGAGATAATATTTTAATTCTTTCCTTTGGTCCTGGTCAAGTACTTACGTGGGGCCAACATGTTGTAAGATTTCCAATATCTAAGGTTGAAGTCACTAAATTTCAGTGTTGTGATCTTATCCTGGTTGGCACGAACTGCACACACCCCTTTCGAAAGGTACACAGTGATCACGTCATATTCAAACTCTCAAGGTACACTTTCACGATTGATGGTGCCACTCAGAGGGGGTAGATAGGCACGTAGAATGCTCGGAATCAACTTGGCATTGGCGAGGTCATGCCAGTGCTTAGTACATTTCTCATCGGATGGTCGGGATGGACTGGTGCAAGCAGTGGATGGGGAGGCTACTAGTCCTCTCGTGGATGATGCATGTAATCCTGTGGATAACCCTCACTCTAACATGACTTTCTTAGTTCTTAGCTCAAGGAGAAATTTTTGTTACGGATTCTTCAGTAGCGGTAAGCTCGTCGGACATACATGCTCAGGATAAGATAATCATGTTCACGATAGTTTCAGACACTACATTAGAGTGAACAGCAAGAGCACAATGAGCACTATATACAATTTCTAATCTGCAAGTTTCAAATTCTCAGTTGGCAAAAGTGTTCTTCGTTCGTGGTGCGACGAGATAAATAGGCAATCTTGGCAATGGTTTACTTGCAACTGTTATGAGCCTCATTAACTCTTCTTATGTATGTTATGGCATGGTCCAACAGTTTGGTGGCGAACCATACATGCTTTTCCAGCCATTTAGAGTATAAGTCGAATGGATATATCGGCTTCCAACGACTATATTTCTTCTCCATAGTGAAGTGGCATATGTTGTTGTTCTTATATCTCAACGAAGTTCCAATTCTGTAAAGTTTCTTTCTGTGAGGTACCCTCTGGAAGTTGCTGTAACTTCTCAATCTCGACCTTCTTCTTACATATCTTCCTAGCCTTTTTCCCCATGAGATTCATCTCGGTGGTTCTTTTCCCATTCTGATTCTTATTTTCCTTGGGCATAGTCACTTCGTTCGTTAAGAACCAAATATCAATATAGCATAGAAAAACCTCAGAAAAAGTACTCAACGCCTTGAAAAAGAGATAATTTCAGATAATAAGATTCTTCGAGGGGGCAACCTCTTTTTACCCCACTTAAATGTTCAAGTACAATATGATTCAAAATGAAAATGTCTCCTTGGTATATATAGGAGACTAGGAGGTATAATTACAACTAATGGCCTAAAGCTGACATAAATAAAATAACATTACTAATATAATATGGTCCAATTAAGGGGTAATGAGCTAATATTGGGTCTTAAAATGCCCCTCCCCTTGAGACAAGTGTTGTCTGCAATGCTTGAGTAACTCTGGATGCTTTTGTATAAAAGACTCATCTCCCCAAGTGGAATCTTCAGCCGGTAGTTTCCTCCATTTAACGAGGTACTCTGAAATGGATCTATTCCTCAGCTGGAGAATTCTTATGTAAGTGATGGCTTCAGGCTCCAATATGATTTTTCCTTCCTCGTCAAGTTCTGGAAATATAGCTTGAACTGGGATCTTGTCGCCTATAACCTTCTTTAAGCATGAAACATGGAAAACTGGGTGCACTCATGAAGATGCAAGCAACTCCAATTTGTATGCCATAGTACCAATCTTTTGCAACACCTTATAAGGGCCATAGTACTTTGGTGATAATTTATTATCCTTCTTGGATTTCTTGAGGGACATCTGTTTGTATGGTTGTAGTCT
>ML839163.1:75035-99015 GCA_009831015.1 Picea engelmannii | reverse complement strand
TTCCCAAGCGATGAAAGCGATGAGTTTGAGCAACCAAATAAAGTGGAACTCATACCCTTGGTCTTGCGCTCCTCTGCAATCCAGCTCTAACTAGTTTACAAGATATTGTGCCCAATTCATCTGTAGTCCCTCGGCGCACTTCCCTGCGAGGTCAACTACGAAGCCAGTCACCTATGTTGGTCTATTCTTATGAACTAACTTTCCTGTGATCATCTGACATGCAAGGCACACTACTCCACTCTGGATAGAGGCTACCTTGTAGCCTCGTGTACCCTTCTCTACATCGCCATAAGTTTCCTTTATCCGTTGTGCTAGTGCTCGATCTGAGGTCTTGCCTGGGTAAAAGTCCTATGGATCAGGGCCTTGCATGCTAATTCCTATGATCTGATTGATTAGAGTTGGATCCACAGTGATGGAGTGGTCCAACCATAAGTATCCATCGTGGTAGCAAGACAGTAGTAACCTAACGCATGCGTTCACTTCCTGGTGTCTGTCAAAGTGAGGGATCTTCATTACGTTGAGAAATGTGGACTACACGAGGTTCTAGGTCCAGGACTGTGGGACAATCTTAGGATTTTTTCCTTTGGTCTTGGTTAAGTACTTATGCGGAGCTAACATGTTGTAGGTTTTGTGATCTCCAAGGTTAAAAACATTAAATTTCAGTGCTAGGAGCTTATCCTGGTCAGCATGTACTACGCGCACCCCTTCCAAAAGATATGCAGTGATCAAGGTGTACTCAAAGTCTCTGGGTACACTGTCGTTGTTAATATTTCCATTCAAAGGTGGTATGTAAACCGACAAAATGCACAGGATCAGCTTGGCATTTGCAATATCATCTCTGTGCTTTGTTCTTGTCTCGGTCGTGGTTCTAGAAGGTCCTGCTCCGTGAGCAGTGGAGGGAGAAGCTTGGACTCCTCCTGTCGATGATGCTTTCACACTTTTAGACATCCTTCTCTCTGACATGACTCTCTCATCCATTAGGTCAATCAAGACTTCTTCAACTTCTTTCTCAATAGCGCTAAGCTCATCCGACATACAAGCTTGGGTCCACTAGCTCAAGTGTGAAAATGAATTCAGAGACTACGATGAAAAGTATGGGAACAAGGTAATGATCATAAGGTGAAGTAATCCCATGTTTCGGGCTCAAATTCTCACTTAGCAAAAAGTATTCTCGGTGCGTGGCACGACGAACTAAGTAGGGAAACTTAGCAACGGTCTACTTGCAACAGATATGGGGCCTTCATTAACTTCGTTCTATCCGTTCTGGTGTTGTCCAACGATCTAGTGGGAACCCATAATTTATTTTTGACCCGTTCGGGGCAGAAGTCAAACGGGTATATTGGTCCAACAGCTATATTGTTGCACCATGGTGAAGTGCCAGATGTCATTGTTCTAATATCTCAGCGAAGCTCAATTCTTGTGATTTTTCCTTCTGCGAAGTTTCCTCTAGAGTCTTCTATAACTTTTTGATTTTGGACCTCTTCTTACTTAGCTTCCTAGCCTTTTTCCCAATGAGCTTAGCCTCAGTCATCCTTTTTCCATTCTGAGTCTTATCTTCTCTCGACATAGTCACTTTGCGTTGCTTAGGTTCTTTCTTTAGATCCAAGGGTAATACTCCTTCATCATTAGGTATTTCGGTCTTCTGTGGTTCCTCTAACACTCGTATAGCTTCAACATCTAGGTCCCTGGTGTTTAACAGCTGAGATCTATTCTCTTGTTCCTCCATCAAGTAAGCGATCCTTCTAGTCATAAATTCCATGAGTTCTTGCTTCTTCTATTCTAGGGATTCCTTTTCTTCTTTCCTCTGGATCTGGTCTTTTTCAATCTAGATATTTCCTAACAAAGATGGAAATGGGGCATGGTCCTCAATAAATCTAATGACTTCGAACTCTTCCTCTGTCGAAGTTCCATGGGTACTCATAACTATCTGGGTAATTCTACCACATAGGGTTACCATTTTTCCTTTAAACAATCTGATCGTGCCTAGTGAAGGGACCAGAGCAGGCCTTCCTAGGGTTTCCCAAGTGCTTTATGTCATAATGTTTATCGGTGTTCCCTCATCCAGAACACAGTCAATGTCGAAGTCTCCTATTCTTACTTCAATTTTCTCCTTTTCTTTGAAGACCTCTGACAAACTGACAGCCTTATGATCATCTAGGGTTTCTTTTATTTTCAGTAACATGATCTCTGATTCTTTCTGGGGTTCTTCCATAATTTTAGTCTCTTGATCTCCTTCAGAGTTTGCTTGTTCCATATTCAGGTTTTCAAGTCTAGCAATCATTCTAGGGAAATCCAATACTTCATGGTCCATAGATTTACAATAGAGGCAACTAGGGTTTCTCCCAGGGCATTCCTTAGCAATATGTCCTGGTCTTCTGTAATTGTAACAAAGAGTTAATCCTATCTTTCACGTCCATGATCCCCAACTCTTCTTGTACCGTGCGCTAGGATCATGATGGTTATCCTACAAAAATTTCTTTCTAGGATCCTGCATCCATTGGTTAGTCAAAAAATTATTTCTATGCATAGGTATAACATATATTTCACTATTCCTATCAGACCTATTCATATCAAACTTTATTTTATCTAACAATGCTCTAGTTTTCAGGCTAGGACAAAATTTATCAAGCGTACTTAAATTCATGCTTCAAAAACAAAAAAATTCCACTTATCTTATCTATATAGAGCACAAATCTTTCAGATCTAAAACTTGAACTATTCTTACCTTTACTAGAGGCTAGAGTTTACAGATCTTACCTCTTTTCTGCGGAAATTTCTACTTTTACCTTTCTTAGAGCATAAAGTGTTCAAATCTCACTTATTTTCTTCAGTATCAACCTCTTTCTTGCAGATCTGACCTCTTTCCTTCAGATCTGACATTTCTTTCTTGGCACAAAACTTTGTATGTCAAGTAGAATATTGCGCAATAGGGCAACAGATCTACGCACAGAGCTTCTTTCGTACAAAGATTTTTCTTCTTTAGTTCCCAACAATCACAGTTCCAAGTCCTAGCAACGGAACCATTTGTTGGCACAAGGGCAGACCCAGGGTTCAACGCTCAAGAGCGCACCAACAAAACCCTAACTACTGGCCCTTTCGACAACACCTTTGAAGCAGATGAAGTCTCACCCAAGGTAGAGGCAAGGGTGGTTGCAGGACTCATATGTCTACAACCTTAGCTGGGACATCGATCTGTGATTATATATTTTACAAGGAACTTAGCATAGATCATTCATCAATATTTAACCCTTATGTTACTTCGCAGATAGCACAAAGCATCACAGTGAATACTTAGACTAAAGATGATTCAGTACTTATCCACAGAAATATAGATTAGATTCAGCAGATCAAGCACTAAGCATCTTATATATCAGATATAACATTCATCCATATGTCATAAGCACATAGCATAACTAGATCTATTTAATCACAGCAAGCACTTAGCCAAGAAGGAGATAAACACATTAGGTTGAAGCACATAGCACAAAACAAAAATATATCGTGGTTCACCCCCACCCTGGGGCTACGTCCACAAAGTCTTCTTCTTTATATTATCTCGGTCAAGCGGTTACATCATAGAGATTTAGTAACCCTTACTTCGTATAGGACAGAAGATCTACACAGCTTGCTAGATCCTTCTTCCTTGCACTTTAGCACAAAACTACAACAACTTGCAATTAGCTTTCCAATCTCCTTACAATCATGCACAGAGCACTTGCAATATACATCCAATCACACAGATCCAGCTACTATCACTAAGCCTTTAGCTATACATCACATAGATGTACTACTACCCTCTACTTACATTGCCTAAGTATCTATTTATAGATTACAAAATGGGCCTAAGCGTGGGTAAACCCACGGGCCAACATCCCTTTCCCTTTACATCAACCAAAACCCTAAAAGGGACCCAAAAAATAGGTCTTGCTTCCCTAATTTCCGCTTCGCGTTGCACTCCATCTTTGGCAAGCTGTCGCAGTCCCAAAAATGGTCAAATATGACCAAGTATTCTTCAAGACTTGGTCAAGGACCAACACCCATAATGGAAATGAGAAACTATCTCCATGGATTTCATCACAGGGTTACCAAAATCAACCAAGCAGAATGACACCATTATGGTAGTTTTGGAAAAACTAAGCAAGGTTGTTCACTTTATTCTTGTCAAGTCAACTTGCAAGGCAATAGATATTTACAGTATTTTCATGAAATAAATATTTAGACTACATGGAATTCCTAAGGAGATCATATTAGACATAGATACAAATTTTACTTCAAATTTTTAGAGATCTTTGTTTGTTGGTCTTGAAACTAAATTACTATTTATTACAACCTATCACCCTCAAACTGATGGGAAGACATAGAGGGTAAACCAAGTGTTAGAGGACATGTTAAGGATGCATGTGATGCATCATCCCAATAAGTGGGAAGACTACCTACCACTGGTAGAGTTTGCTTATAACAATGGATATCAAGAGTCATTGAAGATGAGCCCTTTTGAGGCCCTTTATGGAAGACAATGCAATATACCAATCAACTCGAATAAACAAGTAGACAAAATTACAGTCGGGCCAAATATGCTAAAAGAAATGGAACAACAAGTAGTTCAAATAAAATAGAATATGAAAATAGCTCAGGATAGATAGAAAAGATATGCAAACAGAAAAATGACTCCTAGAGAGTTCAAAGCACGGGATCACGTGTATCTTCGAGATATGCCCAGAAAAATTTCCTTGTGAATGGGAGATTGTGCCAAGATGGCAACTCAATATTGTGGACCCTTTGACATTTTGGATACAGTGGGACCTGTAGCATATAGACTATCACTTCCTCCCATAGTGAAGGACAAGAATGTTTTCCATGTGTCGTTACTGAAGAAGTATGTACATGATTCTAATCATATAATTGAATGGTTGTTGGTACAGGGGTAGACCCAATGTTCAGCTCCAAGAGTGCACCAACAAGCCCTAACTACTGGCCCTTTCGACAACACCTGTGAGGTAGATGCAGTCTCACTCAAAGCAACTATGGGGGGGTTGCAAGACAGATATGTCTACAACCAAAGGGAATATCAAGTGGATCTAATACAAGAACAACACATCATTTCTATATCAAGTATCAAATTAGATCTACTTCACACAACTATCTGTCAAATCTAACACAGTAATCAACTAGTAATATATCAAATGACAAAGAACAGAGCATCAATCGCACACAACACGAAATATAAATGGTTCACCCTCTCTCTAGGGCTACATCCACAGAATTTTGTTTTAAAATATATTAAGATGAAGCATACAGTTCTTATCTATGCTCTTAGCTAGTAGATCTTCTTTCCTCTCCTCTCTGTCTCTCCCCCTTCCTGTGCACCCATCTGTAGGACTGATCTTTGTACCCAGCTGAAGATATTACAATACCAGAATGCTCTTATACTTAGCACTTCTCCCTCACACAACAATACTCACTCATGCTAATAAAAAAAATAGAACAAACCCTCTTCCCTCATCTAGGTTCTTATTTATACATTACAATGGCTCACCGACAGCCTTAGGCCGAAACCTAGGTTTCAAAACCCTAGATACCAAAACCCTAGGTCAACTTGAACTATTTTTTCAGAGCTTTGCCAGCCTGTCTTTCCTTCCTTTACGTGTAGTGCTTCAAAGCATCCAATGGTGTCTTTTTCCGCTTGTTGATTTTTCCACGATCCATATTCCTTGTTGATTTGTCATCCTTGATCTCCTCGTCCAATGACTTTCTTTCTCTTACTTCACTCCATATTTTTTTCTCTTCTACTCACTTCGACCCAGTAACAGTCACTATGTCTTCCACGTAGTTCACATTTTTCCTTTTCTTCCTTTATCTTCACTTACTTCCATACCCAAGGACCAACAGGCCCCCAACACTCACCTGTGACTTGTCCTAAGGCACTTCAGGTCTTAGCCTTGTTTTTTACTTCGACTTTAGACTGTGCAGTGCAGCCTCCACTTTCAGCCCTATGCCTTCCTTCCTTCCTTCCTTCCTTCCTTGTGTAGACTGTCTTTTCTGTGTCTGGTACCTAGTTTCAACTTCACCTAGTACCTAGACCCTTTTCCTTATGATTTTACTGAGAGATTCAAGGTAGCGGGTTGTCGTAATATAATTTCAATCGTCTCCCATTTACCAAACCTTCCTTCCATTCTCCATTCAAGGTCTTCAACTACGTAGCTCCTCCTTCTGTAACATAGGCGACCTCATATGGCCCAAGCCAATGCATTCTAAACTTCCCAGTATGTTTCATGAACTTACTGTCATATACCAGTACCAAATCACCTTGCTTAAATGCCTTCTTCTTGATGTGTCTGTCATGGTAGGCCTTCTCTCTTTCCTTCTGAACCTGCTGATGAAATCCTACAATAAATTTTTCTTCTTCTAGTTCGACCAACTATGTGAGCCTCTCTCGAACAACGCCAGTTTCATCCATATCTATAAAATTAGCGATTCTTAATCTTGGTACCAAATTTTCTATTGGGACAACGGCCTTGAGACCATAAACCAACTTAAAAGGGGTTTGCATTGTTAGTTTCTTGCAAGTGGTTCTATAGGCCCAAAGTACTACTAGTACTCTTAAATCCCAGTCATCCCTGTTCACACTACAAATATTCGTTGGTGCTATCTCTAGTATCTTATTGAATGCATGAAATATCTCATTCGCTTGAGGATGGTAAGGTGTGCTCTTTTGATGATGGACTGCAAATTCCTCAGTCAAGGCTTCAACTATTTTATTGATGAAATGTGTGCCTTGATCACTCATAAGGATCTTTGGGCATCCAAACATGGTTATGATGTCATCAAATATGAAGCATGTAGTTGTAGTTGCACTATATTCCTTAACTTCTCTTGCTTTGGCCCATCTGTTCAAGTACTCTATCACAGTGATTATGTACCTTTCTCCTGTGCACTTTCCTAGTGGGTGTATAGGTCCCACGAAGTCAATGGCCCATTTCTCAAATGCTTGTAGGTTTAGTTGTGGTGATAAAGGAATTCCATCTCTTCTGGATGGTTTCCTAACTCGTTGGCATACATCGCAGGCTCTGTAGTAGTCCTTAGCATCTTTGTGTAGAGTAGGCCACCAAAGGCCAACCCTAAGAATCTTATGTGCGGTTGCTTTCCCTGCGTAGTGTCCTCCTATGATGCCTTCATGAGATTCGGCGAGGATCAATGGTCACTCTTCATCCATAACACACCTCCTCAATATCTCATCAGGTCCCATCTTGTATAGTTGTCCAGCTATAAGTGAAAAGTCAACAATGCGCACTACTAGTTGTTTCTTCTACGTGATTGTATACTCACTAGGTGTCATTCCTATTGACAGGAACTAGACTATTTCTGCAAAGTGGTCATCAATCTTTCTAATAGCCAACAACTGTGCATACATTAGTGTATCCTCCAAACTAGTTGGCTCTTCTCCATGTTCGAACATCGACAAGTGGTCAGTACCTTTGTTCATTCTTCCTGGCTTAACCACAATTTTGAAATCATATTCCTGAAATAGGAGAATCCATCTACATATTCTCCCCCCCAACACTGGCTTGTTGATTAGGTATTTCAATGCGGAGTGATCAATAAACATTTTAAAGTGTCCTCCCAACAATTAGTGGTGAAATTTATGCAACGCATACACCATGGCTAACCCTTCTCTCTCGATGAATTAATCTCAGCTATTGATAGCTTCCTACTAGCAAAGGCTAACGGGTGTTTGATGTCTCCTATTCTTGGTTGTGCTAACACAACTCCCAATGCAATAGAATATGCATCGACATGTACATGAAATTCCTTGCTCCAATCTGGGAAAACCAGAATAGGTGAAGTAACCATTTTCTGTTTCAGTGTGTCGAAGCTCTGTTGGCATTCTTCTGTCCAGTGAAATTGACAGTCTTTCTTCAAAATATTCTCCATGGGTGTTGTAATATGGGCATAGCCTTTAATGAATTTATTGTAATATCCTGTGTGTCCCAGCACAGTACGCAGTTGTTTGACTAAAGTGGGAGGGGGTAGATCAACTATAATGGAAATTTTAGATGGATCTACCAGCAATCCCTGCTTGCATACAATATGACCTAACAACACTCCAAATGGTGAGAAGAAGATGCACTTCTTCAGATTCAAGGAAATCTTGCACTCCCTACACTTATCCAACATTAGTCTTAGACATTCAATATGATTTTTCAATAAACTAAAAACAGTCCAACCATCAAAGTATGCTTCTAGAAATTTATATAGAAACTCCTTGAATGCTTCGACCACCACCCTGGAAAAGGTGGTTGGGGCATTCTTCAATCCAAATGGAATTATTGTATATTGGTAGGATCCCCACTCTGTAGCAAATGTGGTCTTATGGTGATCTTCCTTGGAAATCCGGATCTGATGGTATCTAGAAAATCGATCTGTGAAAGAATATACCTTCTGTCCACCTACATTATCTAACACTTCTCCAGTGAATGGTGTAGGAAATGGGTCATGCAAACAGGCATTGTTCATCTTCCTAATATCTACACAGATCTTGATCTCTCCTGTCTTCTTGTCTTGTACCACCATAGGGATAATCCACTCTTATTCTTCGAGAGGTTTGATGATCTCGTCTTCCAACATTCTGTCAAGTTCAATCTTCACTTTCTCCTTGTGTTTAGGGTTCAATCTGTAGGGTCTCTGTTTGACTGGTCTGACATCTGGTTTCAAAGGGATCCTCATCTCTCCCATATGCCCTTTAATTCCCTTCATATCAGTGAACTTGGTCGGAAACAAATCCCGATATTCATGCAGTAACTCTGTGATCTTGTCAATAGTAGAAGTGTCCCAATTATCTCCAACATTTGCAAGCTTCGGTGTTTGCTTTGTTCCAATATTGACTTTCTTGATCTTGATTGGTTGTCCAATAAATGGTAGCTCAACTCATGGTCCTTCCATATCTCTCTGTCCTTCTATTTCTGTGATGTTCACCTTCCTAGGATCATCATCTTCATCGGCATTGATGTTTTAATAGCCTTGCAGTTTCTGGAGGGGTGCATTCCATTCATCCTCTTTTTCTTCCAAGGGGAGGTTAGATGCCTCCTCAAATATTTTCTGTCTTACAATCTGTAATGCTCGATCTATGGAAGGATATTGACTTTTGAATAATAAGGTAGTTATAAATTTCTGAGTTATACCTTCCCAATCTGCATTGATGAGGCGCAACTCTGCTTGAAAGTACTAGTTGATAGGGTTTTGTCCAACGTGTTAATGAATTTGTGCACCCACTTCTCTTGAGGGATCTTGCTCTAGGCTTCCTCGCAACTTCGCACATGGTCCTTTGGGCAACTTCGACCTATGTACCTAACTTCACATCCTTCTACTTGTGCTGAGAACCACACTGTCATCAAAGTACGACATTGTACCTAGTCTATAATGTTTTTTTTGTGCGCCCCCCACCATCTTGCTGGGGTTTCTTTCAAGGCATCATCCATTGCCAACAATATTTGTTGCATTGGTAAACTTTCTTCAAAGTCCGACAAGAAGGTTTCTAAAGGATTTAGTCCATCAAAAGCGGGAAAGTGACTTACTATTGTGTCGATCCAGTGAACTTCTCTGGTTAATCTAGCACATCTCCTTGTAGAAACTTCATACATTTTGTTCTACCAGTTCTCCAATGCTTCCTCTAAATCTGATGAACACGCATTTTCACTTCACCATCTTAGGTTCCCATCTGCCGTAGGATTAATTTAATCTTGTTGTCTGGCTGTTAATTTAAATATGTTTTCTAGTTCATATGCGTGATCTTCTTCTCTGATGGGCTATTTGTATCGCTGACCTTCATCAAGATCTAAAGGTGCAGGGACCCTAAGGCCATCTCCTTCAAATGTCATTTTTCTTTTCTTTAATTCAACCATAGTGGAATTATTGAAAGCCCAATCAATTCCTAACAGTGCAGGGTAAGGACAGTTATCATCAACTATCTCAATTACCTCGAAGTCTGCAAACGTCCTCACTCCATCAATGTCCACAAGGACATGTTCCAATATTCCAAAGGGGCTTACAGCTTATTGATTAGCCATCCTAAGATGGATAGGGGAATAGATCAACTTAGGTTTTCCCATCATTGCCCAGGTTTTCTTCGTCATGACATTGATCTCCGACCCTAAGTCGAGGACCACATAGTCTATATCATACTCTTTGATTTGAGCATTCAAGTGTAATTCCTTATTTGACCTTATCCTTTTAGAGACTTGGTGTACTTCCCTATTCGGTAAGGGATCGATCTTTCCTAGCTCATACTGTCTGATTAAATTTTGCAGCTCTTGTACAATGCTTTCATCCTGAATCATCTTAATACAAGTATATAATAATTCCATGAGTTTGCTTACCTCTTTTCCTTCATTTGGCAGAGCAGTCTGATCAAATTCCAGAGGCATCCCATATTCTCTTACTTCTTGTCATGTCTTTGATGAAGAACCTTGGTCTCCCCTGAATTCTCTTCTTTCCTCCTCAAACATTTTTTTTTCTTTCTTTGCATCAAAAGTTCATGTCCTCTCTGCAGCTTTCCTGACTCATGATTCTTATGTAGTCTTTCATTGGGTCATTCTGTCTTCTCCTGTAACAACGCCTCCTCAAGTGATAACAATGAATCTAGGGTCCTCTCCATGAGGTTCATTGTATATCAGTTGCACTTGTGGGTTATACTGAGGTTCTCGTCTCTCCTGAAGCTTAGCTAGCAGCACAGGACAATCTTCGATAACATGTTCGAATGAACTGCAGTAGCTGCAAGTAGTACAAGGGTTCTAAAATTCCCTTGCTAAGTGTCCTAGTTGTGTGCAGCTGTAACATATGATCTATCCTCGACCTTGACCCATACCTCCTCCTCTTCCTCTTCCTCTGAATCCACCGCTAGGATTGAGGTTTCCTCTTCCTGGAGAATTGTACTATGTAGTGTTTCCTTCATGTTGTACTTCACCTTGAATTTTGTATATAACCCTTGATCTTTCATGCATGAGGTCATAAGCCCTACAATCCTTATCATCATGCCCCACAAACTTACAAAACGTGCAATACAAATTTGTGGGTGTATGAACATATTTTTGTATGTAATAGCACTCACCTGGGCGATTTCTATTTCTCCATACCTCGCACCATGGTAGGGTGACTTGCTTCAAAGGGATCGGAGTTCCATAGGCCAAGTATTCATGAAATAGAGGATAGTGTTCCTTGTCATGGTCTTCTGATTTGCATCTGACACACCAGATGTCTTCTCTTTTATCTTTTCCCTTGTCCTTCTTCATATCTTCGACCTGCAGAGACAAACTAGTTAGTTGACTCAAGATTTGACTCATACCTGAGCTGGATTCTCCCATAGGGGCTGATTCTAACTTCATGGAAACTCAGATGGCATGTCAAGGACTTAAATATTTGATCAAACTCCCACACAGGTTCAGATATTCTCTACTTGATTTCTTTTAGTTCTGTAATGCACTGTGATTCTGACTTAGGTTTCTTGAATTCAACAATTAGCGAAGTCCTAATGGCATTCAACAGTTTAGGTGTAGATCCTTGGAAAATTTTCATGTACCAGCTCAGTGCGCGATCTCTTAGGGTAGTACTGAACTGAGCTCATTTGACAGCTTCGTCGGTGATATTCTTAATACTCCACACGGCTTCACAGATAAACCAGTGTTGTTCAAGGTCTTCAGATACATCTCCTTTAAAGGTGGGTAACCTCATCTCATCTGCCACATATCTTCCTAGGTTTCTTGACTGAGTATGTGGTGGGATACTAGTGACAGTGCTCTGAACACTTAGGTGACTCTGATTACTCTGATTAATTAATGTTGTTGAATCAACAGGACGAATAATAGTACTTACTTCAATAGTCTCTGCAGTTCCTAAAGTTTCTGGCTCTTCCCAGCGAGGTTCTTCATCTTTTCCTTCCTCTACCCTAGTAGGTTATAAAATCTCTTCTACCATCACATATGCCTCTTCTCCACTGTAGAAACCCTCATCCCTATAGTTCTCCTTGAACAGGTTCACAAGATGAACCTCTCTGAATGATCTCCCACGGCGCGTAGGTCCAGTCTCTGTGTCATTGTCACTGTCTGAATTCTTGAACATTAGCCTTTTCCAATCCATCCAACTACTGTATCTTCAAGATGTTATTCTCATGAAATATAATCTTGATCCTCAACTTTAGAAAGTGTAAAAATTTTCCTCTGGTCCCTTGAAGAAATATCTCTCGGCTTGGCTATATGACTCTACTTTATCAACAACAAACTCAATGATGTACCCTCCAATGGTGCTATCAAACCAGTGATCTGCTACTCTTGACACGGTGTTGTCAACTCTCTTGACCTTCTTGATCAACGTCGATGTCCAAACCACAGGAGGTCTAGATCTGATCTCAAACTAGGTATCTGCTAACCTAGCTAACCACTCGTATAGCTCTTGATGGATTCCTCCAAAGAAAATCTTGTGTATATCAGTGAAGATATATCTTTCTAACCAATCCTTTGTACTAAGATTAGGGTTCTTGTTCTGGGCTTCAGCGAAGTCCTTTTCTTGATCTTCTATCCACTTCTAAATCTTTGTCTTTGATGGAAACCACCTTAACATTCCCTCAAGAATATTCGTGTCTCGACAACGGAACCATTTTTTGGCACAGGGGTAGACCTAGGGTTCAACTCCAAGAGCGCACCAACAAGCCCTAACTACTGGCCCTTTCAGCAACACCTATGAGGAAGATGCAGTCTCACCTGAAGAAGCTATGGGGGGGTTGCAGGACAGAGATGTCTACAACCAAAGGGAATATCAAGTGGATCTAATACAAGAACAACACATCATTTCTATATCAAGTATCAACTTAGATCTACTTCGCACAACTATCTATCAGATCTAACACAGTAATCAACTAGTAGTATATCAAATGACAAAGAACAGAGCATCAGTCACACACAACACGAAATATACGTGGTTCACCCTCTCTCTAGGGCTATGTCCACAGAACTGTGCTTTATAATATATTAAGATGAATCATATAGTTCTTATCTGCGCTCTTAGCTAGCAGATCTTCTTTCTTCTCCTCTTTGTCTCTCCCCCTTCCTGTGCACCCAGCTGCAGGACTGATCTTCACACCCAGCTGAAGATCTTACAATACCATAAGGCTCTTATACTTATAACTTCTCTCTCACACAACAATACTCACTCATGCCAATAACAAAACTAGAACAAACCTTCTTCCCTCATCTAGGTTCTTATTTATACATTACAATGGCTCATCGATAGCCTTAGGCTGAAACCTAGGTGTCAAAACCCTAGATACCAAAACCCTAGGTCAACTTGACCTGCTTTTTTAGGGCTTCGCCAGTCTGTCTTTCCTTCCTTCGTGTGCGGTGCTCCAAAGCATCCAACGATGGATTTTTCTTCTTGCAAAGTTGTCCACGATCCATCTTCCTTGTTGATCTGTCATTCTTGATCTCCTCATCCAATGACTTGCTTTCTCTTACTTCGCTCTGTCTTTTCTTCTCTTCTGCTCACTTCAACCCAGTAACAGTCACCGTGTCTTTCGTGCAGTTCGCATTTTTCCTTTTCTTCCTTGATCTTCGCTTACTTCCATACCCAAGGGCCAACATTGGTCTATGATTTAGGTGGAACCAGAGGGAGAATTCTTGTTAGAGACACAAAGCATAATAGACATGAAATAAATCCCACTCAGGAACAAAACCATTGCACAAGTCAAGGTGCAATGGAAACACTTTGGTCCAGTGAAGCTACATGGGAAATGGAGGATGCCATGAAACATGCATAGCCATTTTTTTTTACTGTTGTACATATAGAGCACATCGATAGGTAGAACATCGAGGATAATTTTCCTTTAAGGGGGAGGGGATTGTAATACCCCTGTTTCCCCCATCTTGTAAATATAACTATAACCTGCTAAAAGACTATGGGTAGACTAAATATGCGTGGATGTTAGAATTGATGAACCTTTTTGTTATAAAAGGTAATGTATATATTTTTGTTACTAAATAAAATGGAAAGTGTTGCATAACTGCTAAAGGGGTTTGCAAAGGTAGATCATGATGCATGAGATATATCCCCGGATGGGGTGTCAGCAGAGACCACGCGGCATTTGGAGGAGAGCGAGGACAGCCAGCAGGGCACGGAGCCACGTGAAGGGCTCGTGCCCCCACCTGCCATCCTCCCGCAAATTTAATCTCCCCTATGTTATACGAGCGAGCATTAACACCCCTCTCCTTCGCAGGGTTTGATATCGAACAGCAACAGGTAATGGCTCACCGTTTGCATTGTTGGAGGGTGAGACTCTTCAGAGCCAGCTTTGGCGAACCTCTGGCTTCTCTCCCTCCAGCCTGGACTCTCGCCTGCTACATCTGACTTTCAATGCCAAAACATAAGAAAAGGCCAAGAGGGAGACCGCGACGCGGTTCCCCCCGGAAACCTCGTCGTCCCGAGGCCCCCCCCTCTGCGCAACTGACTGGGACTGAAACCACCCGCATCATGGCTTTAGTTCCTCACTTATATACCTCATCCTGGCGTATGCTTCACCCTCTGCCGATAACTGCTTCTTCTAGGCCACCCCCCCGAGCTCTTCCGAGCTTCCCCGCCACCCCGCACTCTCCAACCTCGCAAGCCTACTCCCATGAGAATTGCACCTCAGCAGAGTCTCTCCGCGGTGAGAAGCTTCGGGAGAAGATCACAATCCTCCACGATCTGGTCTTTGACCTCCGCCAGGGGGTGGACGACATGAGGTTTCGTCTCGAGGCCAACACTGAGAAACTTGACCTCTTTCTCCAACTCCTCTCGGCCCTGCAAGCCGCGGTTCCTACGCACTCAACAGAAGCGAATGCCGAACCTGAGCCCATGGATGATCACGTGGACGTCCAGACCGACAAACGACAGGCACCAGGCGCCACCACCCGAGGCAAAGCTACAGAAGAGCCCCCCAGTACAGAACCGGTGAAGCAAAGAGATGAACATGAGCTTGGCACAGAATCTACAGCGAAGGGAAGTACGCACACAGGTCCGGGCTCAGACGAAAAGGCGAAAGACTACGAGCCATGGGGAGATGGTACAGCGATCGTGGAAGAGGAGCCGTGGCCTGGAGACCTCCAAGGCACCCGGCAAGGCTACGCCTCCACAACTTAGACCATGTTTCAGGTTCTCAGCTCATGTTGTCCAGCTACTAGTCTATGTGTCAAGTTCTTAGTTCATGTTTTCCAGTTTGCACTCTTTCAGACTATATAGGCATATCACTTCTCATAGATTTTTTATCAAGGGGCTGATGATGGGCTGGTTTCCCCTCTATTGGGGTAGCCACATCAGCAGTGTCTAAACTGTCTATGTACCTGGCTCTCTTTTTGCCTCTAGCAGGTTTTAATAAAATTTCCCCTTCTTACCTAAAAAAAAAAAAATGATGCATGAGAGATATGGTGAGGGGAACCAACAATGGTTGAGATGACCCCTACAAGACCATTATTGTACTAGATTTAAATTATTCATACCCATAATAGTACTCTGAGCCAGAAAAAAATAAATCATCAGTTAGGCTGGTAGTTGGGAAGTCCTCCTTAAGAGTTAATGAGGAGAAGGGTAGAGTACCCATCTTAAAAATTCTTGACCTGACCCACGAAATTTGGAATTGGACCCATGAAATCTTGCTAAGGAAGGAAAGAAAAGAGAGGAAATTCATGGGTAGAGGAAGGGTAGGAAAGAGGATGAGTTTAGTGACCATTTTTTGAAGAGGGAGAGCATGTGTAGCTCTCTGGTTTGGAATAGAACTGAAAAACAAATTTTTTCTGGGTACATGAATTTGTTGGGAAGAATTTTCAGTCCAATATGATAAACAAGTGATGGGTGTTGTATACGCACTAAAAACCCTTAATTAAATTGTCAACCAGGGGTAAGTAAACTTAGAGTTGTAGCAAAATATATGCCAAGGTAGAAGGATTGGAGGTAGTATAGTCTAATCAAGGAAGTGGATATCTAAGGGATAATCTATTCAAGAAAAAATTATTAATGATCAAAACCTACTAAAGAAACTTAAACTAGGTAACCGAGGTAACCTTTGGACCAAGGATCGATGGATAGTTCTAGGAAAAAAAATGAAAACCTTACTAAAACAAACTAGTTCAATCATAACAATAAACAAAAGCAAACTATTCAAATAAGCAAATAGCAACAACAAACTACTTGTAATTAACCTACTTAAATTCAATAAACAACTACCCTATGAAAGCAAGTAAATAAACAAGCAACTACACTATCGAAGCAAGAATAGACAAGTAAACAACTAACCTATTAAAGAAAGTAAACAACTAACTAGCCCAGGATAACTTCTACAGCAAGTAAACTAATTAAGACTACTCAATAAGCAACTAACTAAGCTAAGAGGCAAGTGAACTCTATTCTTAAATCAAACTTCAAAACTATTTCTAATTCAATCTACTAAATTGAAAGAAAGAATACTTAACAACTAATCTTCAATCTATGATAAGCAAACTACTCTTTAACCTACCAAAGCAGAAGACTATCTATTCTACAACAACAAGAAAACTATCTTCTAGTCTATGAAAACTCAAATATAGTGTTGATGGTTGTGTAAGTCTCTTCGGTGTCTTATAATATCATGATGGCACTTAACAATGAAAGATAATTCAAGAGGGATAATCTCGATATTGACTTCAATAGCAAAGTGAAAAGTGTGAATTAGACAATCCAGTGAGAACTTAGCCATTATGAAAACAATCATCAATTATCCTTCATATCCATGTGATTATTACTCATGCATTAATCATCAACAGTTATAAAGAGATTATGCTATGAAATTCATTTGCAATCTATACTACATAAGCAAACTCATAACTAAATTCAATCATTAACTACAAATTGAAATTGCAACCTAAATCTAAGAAAGGAATTGCATGAAGTAAACTAAATTAGTTCTATCTTAACAATTCAAATTGCAAAAAGAGAAATGCTTATAAACAGAAGTTAAACACTATTCTAGCATATGGCAAGTAAACTAATGAGAAAATTGATTGACAACTAGCTAAGCAAAGACTAAATAACAATTGAATAAGCAATCTACAAATAAAAACTAAATTTAACACTATCCATCCACCGAAGCCTTGTTAAAGAAAACATGAAATAAAATTCAGTTCTAAAACTTTGTTTTAACTTCTATTTTAAACTTGGTTTTAAACTCTGTTTCAACATAAAAAGAGTCTAAATCTACCATCTAATTACACATGGGGTTAGTGTCTAAATCTGCAAGCTTTCTTTCACTAACTACAAATTCAGTGCATATTGACAAGATTCTTCATAACAACCTTCAAAACCAAATTAAACCAATTAAACCATAAACAACAAATTAAATAACAAAGAAGTAAAATAACATTTCATATAGAGGAAATAAAACAAAAAGACATTTATGCTATGTAATTCATAAACAAAATGATAGAACAGTTACCCAGACTGTTGGTGGCCCCCCCAGCAAGTCATGGTCACTCTTCAAATGCACACCACGATCTTCAACAACACAAATTTGCCATTAAAACTAAAAACGCAGTCTTACACAATTTTGGCAAAATGAAAATGGAAAAACAGTAGGAAATTGTCTTTTCTCTTTAATACATGGCTTCCTAAACTTCTTAACTATTGTATGGCCACCATGGTGGTATTTATAAGATTTACAGACTAAGAGGTCGACCACTGGAGGTTCAAACAATTTCTAAAAACAGTAAATTGCATTAATGATGCCCTAACTACTTAAATGGAGTGAGCCAATAATTTCCCAAGTTAACAACCCAAACTGAGTTGTCAAGAGTTCAGTAGCTGGAGGAGGAAAGCACGAGCAAAACCCATGTTCCTGATTCGCCCATTGCTGGCTGCCAATACCATAACCGCCAAATCGCCCATCATTTTTGTGCAGGACGGAGTGTCGGACCGAGTACCAGATTGAGTACCGGATGGAGTATCGGACTGAGTGCTGAAAGCAAAAACATGTTGTGATTTTTCCCTGTGACACCAAAAAATGTGAATTAGATCCCTGGAAACATAAAAACATATTGAATTATAATCAAGATCATCATAAAATACGAATTATGCATACATGGTGGGGATCATAAAGTTTTGACACAAAATCTCTTCAAAAACTTCTCCAAAACATGAAAATGCATATATACATTCGGAAAAAGTATCTAATAAACGTCATAAAGCTGATCATATCTCGGGCCCAACATTACCCCCACACTTACAATTTTGCAGGTCCCACTACAAACAAAAAGAAATTTCCCCTCATGACTAGGATTGTTGAGGAGGATCAGCTTTAGAAGCTTCTCCTTCTTGTTGTGAAGACTTTTCCTTATGCTTCTTGTGTTGCTTCAGTTGCGCTCTGAGGCTGCGGTTGGATTTGGTCATCTCATCAACCAACCGTTGAAGGGATTTTACCTTTGCTTGGAGGACTGCATTATTATTGTGAAGATGTGTGTCTATTGTCTTCCTTTCTTCCAACTGTTGGAGCAACTAAGAATTCTATTTTTGTAGCTTCTCAATGGCTGGGCCAAAATCAATGATCTCGAAGGAAGGCTTAGATCCTTTGAGAGATGTGGACAATCTATCATTCTTAGGATCTAGAGTAGGCATGGGTGAAGTAGGAGTAATAGGGGATTGATAAGGAGAGGTAGGTTCTGATTTTGTCTTTCTTTGCGGCTCTAATCCATCTACAGAAACTTCCCTAAGTCTCTTGTGAGGGCTCTCAAGATCGGAAGACACTTGGATAGGGTCCAAAGAAGGCAGGGGTTTTGGATAAGGTTTTTCTCTTGTGCTCCGGGTACTCTTTTGAAAGGTTCCTTTACCAAATCGATTGGATCCCCTCATATTTGTGGGAACTATGGGAAAGTCCTTTTGAATCACTTCTTGGATATTTTTAGGTGTGGGATCAAGAGAGATTGAAGGCATCGAAGGGTTAACGATAGGCTTCTTTTGATCTTTACTCTTGGTATTTTTACCCGATGAGGATGCAGGGGTGTCAAAAATATTCTTGTATTGTTATGGTAAAGAAATGGTTTGTGCGGGGGGATTTGGAGACTTTGGAGAGTGGGGCTTGGATGGATAAATAGTCTTTGGATCAAGTGTCTTTTTGCCAGTCTTAATTGTCAAGTGGGGATTTGCAAATTGATAGATGAATGTATCCCAAGTTTGCCCCTATTTCTCTAGTTCAGCTAGAACAAGGAGTTTGATTAGGCCATGGTGAAAGAGGTTGTTGTGGGGGTTAGTTACATTCTTCCTCACTGGAGAGGACATATTCTCCAAGCTCTTTAGAAAGTAGAAGGGAAAATTCAAATATTTTTTGAACTGAAAATGAGCTAGCAATCTGAAATGACAGGATTTGAAAGTGGAATATCTACCTTCACATGTGATCAACCTAGTGATGATGATGAGAGGGTTGATCAATTCTTCCTTTATCCATTCCTTGGAATATCCTTTTGATCCTAAGATGTTCTGGAATTCGGGCTTAAAAACCCTATTATAACTTGAGCGCAACAGCTGGTGTTTTTGAACCATCTATCTCCCATTCTTGGAAGCTCTGTGGTTGCAGCAATGGACTCTTCTGAGACCCCAAAGGTAAGAAACCCCACAGGCGTTGTACTCCCATCGAAACTGAGGGAAAGTTGCATGGATATTCCATCATCGTAGCCCTGCAAGTGGGATAAAAATGGCCCCCAAACTATGTGCAAAAACACCTCTCTGCACTGTGCAAATTCAGGGATGGAAAAAATATCTACATGGGAAGAGGGTTCATACCTCTTGGGCATTGTGATGAGGTGAAGAAATAGACAGAGGCAAAATTCAACAAGAGAGCGTGCGATTGGGCCAAGGGATGGCATGAATTGAGCACAATCGGAATGCGATTGAACAGGGGAAGAAATGGCAGAGGCTTAGCAAGATTTATTAACATAGGGAAGGGAAAATGGCAAGGGTGAATTGGGATAATAGGTTACCCAACCCGTATTTGAATGTGCCTATGGTTGAATTGGTTGCACACATGCACGCACAAGTTTCCATGTGTGGGGAATTTCAAATTCAAAGGCACGTTTTTGGGGCAAATGATGCACAGTTAGATCAATGTCTAAGTCTTTTGACTTGGACATTTGATCATGAACATTTCTAAAGTTTGCATCTTCACCCTTAATTGTCTGTAACCAATTTAATTGAATGTCATTGTGTTAGCGATATTTCTTGCTAGGGGGTTAGAATGCAATCAGAGGGGTTAAAAACCCACTTGTCCTAAGTTTTGGGTGATTATGCGCCCATGGTAAGTAGCGCGCAGGATCGAACGGCAGTGGTTCACGCGCCTGGATCAACGACACAAATGGAATTCCGGACCCCCCCTCCCTTTCTACCTTTAAGAGAGGGGGGGGTATGGAATCGCGGGCACACCTCTCCGACGTTCCAGATCAGCACGCCCGGATCAACGGTGATAAAGGCAATTCTGAACCCCCCCTGCCTTTCTACCTTTAAGTGGAGGGGGGGGGGTCCAGAATCGGGGACGCAGATTTCGACAGCTGATATCTTAGCGCCCGGATCAACGGCGCTCATGCGATCCCATCATTCTCAGCTGCCCTGTGTTTAGCCAGTGTGGGCCCCTATCCCATCGTGTCCTCTTCCAGCATCACCTCTCTCCACCTGCCATGTGTCCCACCTCTTTCCACGTCAGCCTCCCGCCAAAGAGAAAGTCCCTTACTTCTCTTGTCTTCCCCCCTTTCTGCCTACTGTCTTCCGCCAGGTGCCTTCCTTCATCGCCATTCTCACATCTCGCCACTTCATTCACGCCCTCATGATTTGACGCCACCATTCCTTCCGTGCCCCATCTTCCACGCTGGCCTCTACGCTTAGTCGTCAAGGCAGTCAGTTGTTCCAGGTGGCAGCGCAAGAGGCCCTCCATGTCCCAGAAGACAGAGTTGACCGAGGTCGCTCCCAATCCCAAGGAATCAGTTATTATCACCATGAAGGTGGTTGAACGTCACCTTCTTCCTTAAATGGAAGACCAGGAAAGGATAAAGCGTACAAGCAGACTGATAGTCCTTCCTGACGGAGATTGCGTCTGGTAAACCACTGCAGGACAGTCAGAAGTCCCATCGCGTCTACCATAAGTTGCAGGATCATTCAGAAGATGCAAATGTTGATTGTCAGAAGCCATGCAGATGCAAAGCCTTCAATGCATGTCTCGGTTCCGCCGCTGTTGTTGTTCTAAGTATATGAAGGCATTATCGCCATTTTGGGATCTATCGATGGTAGAGCTAAGCTCCCGACTGTAAAGTTTCAGCGACATTCTGGTTTCCTGGTTATGCCTCTGTGTTTGAGAATTCTTGGTTTATGACAAACAGTTCTTCTTTCTACATCTCTATTTCATCTCATGCCGGAGTGTTCACAGTCGAATGATTCGCGTGGATTGCTGCATTTGTGTTATGATAAAGGATTTGTCGTGACATTTATGTATTCTCTGGTTCTCTGTGTTTGAATGTAAAAGGGTTTTGCGTTTGAATACATTCTTCTCCAGTCTGTGATGAACCTGATGTTTATTATAGATCTCTGCATCCTTCTTGCATAAGTCTTCCACCTACTCACCCTTTTACTACGACTCACTGTTTGGAGTTTATCAAGACCTCACTCGTTCATGCATGCCTGGTCTGGTTTCTGAGTTGATACAATGATGTTTCGGGTCTTTCTCCATTTGATCACCCTTTAAACAAATCGTGACATTAAATCTGATGGGCATCGGGCTCTGCTCCTGCTAGCAATCCAGGAGTGACTTCCGTCGCCAACATTTCTGGCGCCGTTGCCGGGGACGAAGTTGAAGATTTTCCCTGGGTAGAATGACAAAGATCAACTGATTCTGAAGGTGCATCAGATATCAGAACTTGAAGATTGCTACTGTGCACCTGGCGACTCCACTGTGGTGACTCCATTGTTTCCACTTTACTATTTCAGTTGTGGCCACTGTTGGCACACCTGGAAGCTGACCCAGAAGAGCTTTCTCGAGAAGGTTTCAGCAGCTGCTTTCTCAGCCTGAGAAGTTTCCTGGGGTAACGATAATGTTGAGATCTGGCCTTTGATGGTGAACAAGGACCAGGCACATTTGAAGCTGCGCGTCTTTCACCTGGTGACTCCATGTTTCGAGGATCGATTGGCGACTCCACTGGTTTGATATGGAGAAAATCCTTACTCGCAGGTTTGCTCCTTTCAATTTCTCTGCTTTTCCTGGTTTTCCTAACGTTGTCCCTTCTCTGGATGAATGGGGTGATTATTTGCCCATCTTTAGAAGCCGTGAAGAAGACAACCCTGCTCAGCACCTCGGTGAGTTTCATGAACTCATGCATCAATGGGAGATACATCACAAGGATGTATTGTTGAAAATGTTCATGTTCTTGTTAGCAGGGAATGCCCGTGAATGGTATCACTCTTTACCCCCTGCTAGCATTTCCTCACTTTCGGAGTTTCATGCAGATTTCACCACCTATTGTCAGAGGTTGTATCCCGCTGAGTTAATTTGTCATAATTGTTGTGGGGGGTACCACCACCCTGTACAAGGGAAAGTTGTTTCTGACGAAAGCTGTGAGGGGGATCCTGTTGACCTAGGTCATAACTCAGTCCTTTCTCCTCCCCATTCATCCGCATCTGAGGCAGGTTATGAAAGTGATGAAGTTCCCAGGGAGGAGGATGGCGCCCTGAGTAAGCTGATGAAGTAGATGAAAGATCTCTCCACCCAATTAGAATGGTTGAAATATGAAGACTGTGCAGAAGATTTTCCAGTCTTTGAGGAAGACGCTCTGAACAACACTTTTGAAGAGATTGATGAAGATTTATTAGATGAGTTGGCGTCTTCCCCCAAGGAGCTTGTTGTCTCAGATCGGAGCAATGAAAGGATGGTTGTGGAAGAGGACTATACTCTTTTTCTTCACGAGATTTCCCATGATGTATTTACATTTGGGATTGAAAAGGAGGATCTGGAGATCATTCCCTTTTTGCAAGATGAAGAAGTCTGGTGCTCACCCAGCTTTAACGACTATTCAGTGGAGGAGCAGCAGAGCCAGGTATCACCTTTTGCTTGTCAGAAGATCCAGACCACTTATGATAGTTACGAATCAGAGTCTGAGCTCGATATGCTGGATTTCCAAGAGCAGGTCGCAGAGCCTTATCCTCTACTTGCTGAAGAAGACTATCACGAGGAAATCAGCCATATTGAGCAGCAGTTGGAGGAACAGAGCTTTCCCATGGTCCCTATTTATGATGATTATGAATCTGATCCCTGGGAGAGCTATGAAGAGCAGGAAGAGGACCAAAGAGGAATGTTATTTACAGCCTGCACAGAGGTCACCGAGCAGTCGTTCGGAGAGCATGACTTCCCCACGGGTCCTGTTTACGATGAATACGAATCCGACCCTCGGGAGAGCCAAGAAGAGGAAGCAGAACCAGAGGAGCAGTCGAGGATGCAGTTTACAGACTGCGCAGAGCTAGTCAGCGAGAATCCACCACCTAAGATCGGCGAGCCTACTCCAGTTATTCGCCAACCTGTGCTTATCAGAGTTATTCAGCCATAGGTGAACAACCGCGTGGTAGAAAAGGCTGCCTGTCGCCAATTTTCTAGAATTTGCTACTCATTCGATGACCCTATCAACGAATACATGGAGTGGCATTTTCCTCAAGCTTTGGAGCCGCCGTATACCATCCCAACTTCAACTTGCAAGACAAAGTTGAAGAGCGTAACCATTCTACTATCACGGTTACATCAACTGTCGGTGAAGACCGACAGAAGGCAAGGGCTTCCCTTCAGGGAGTTACTTGATTGGCTGTGGTGGAAGTCAGCTTTCACCTAGCCCCATGTAAAATATTTTATTAGCATTAGGACTGTATATAAATAAGCTCTTTTGAGCATGTATTTTCTTTGTTTCGATTTACTTTTCGG
>ML839163.1:59601-74985 GCA_009831015.1 Picea engelmannii | reverse complement strand
ATGATGCATGAGAGATATGGTGAGGGGAACCAACAATGGTTGAGATGACCCCTACAAGACCATTATTGTACTAGATTTAAATTATTCATACCCATAATAGTACTCTGAGCCAGAAAAAAATAAATCATCAGTTAGGCTGGTAGTTGGGAAGTCCTCCTTAAGAGTTAATGAGGAGAAGGGTAGAGTACCCATCTTAAAAATTCTTGACCTGACCCACGAAATTTGGAATTGGACCCATGAAATCTTGCTAAGGAAGGAAAGAAAAGAGAGGAAATTCATGGGTAGAGGAAGGGTAGGAAAGAGGATGAGTTTAGTGACCATTTTTTGAAGAGGGAGAGCATGTGTAGCTCTCTGGTTTGGAATAGAACTGAAAAACAAATTTTTTCTGGGTACATGAATTTGTTGGGAAGAATTTTCAGTCCAATATGATAAACAAGTGATGGGTGTTGTATACGCACTAAAAACCCTTAATTAAATTGTCAACCAGGGGTAAGTAAACTTAGAGTTGTAGCAAAATATATGCCAAGGTAGAAGGATTGGAGGTAGTATAGTCTAATCAAGGAAGTGGATATCTAAGGGATAATCTATTCAAGAAAAAATTATTAATGATCAAAACCTACTAAAGAAACTTAAACTAGGTAACCGAGGTAACCTTTGGACCAAGGATCGATGGATAGTTCTAGGAAAAAAAATGAAAACCTTACTAAAACAAACTAGTTCAATCATAACAATAAACAAAAGCAAACTATTCAAATAAGCAAATAGCAACAACAAACTACTTGTAATTAACCTACTTAAATTCAATAAACAACTACCCTATGAAAGCAAGTAAATAAACAAGCAACTACACTATCGAAGCAAGAATAGACAAGTAAACAACTAACCTATTAAAGAAAGTAAACAACTAACTAGCCCAGGATAACTTCTACAGCAAGTAAACTAATTAAGACTACTCAATAAGCAACTAACTAAGCTAAGAGGCAAGTGAACTCTATTCTTAAATCAAACTTCAAAACTATTTCTAATTCAATCTACTAAATTGAAAGAAAGAATACTTAACAACTAATCTTCAATCTATGATAAGCAAACTACTCTTTAACCTACCAAAGCAGAAGACTATCTATTCTACAACAACAAGAAAACTATCTTCTAGTCTATGAAAACTCAAATATAGTGTTGATGGTTGTGTAAGTCTCTTCGGTGTCTTATAATATCATGATGGCACTTAACAATGAAAGATAATTCAAGAGGGATAATCTCGATATTGACTTCAATAGCAAAGTGAAAAGTGTGAATTAGACAATCCAGTGAGAACTTAGCCATTATGAAAACAATCATCAATTATCCTTCATATCCATGTGATTATTACTCATGCATTAATCATCAACAGTTATAAAGAGATTATGCTATGAAATTCATTTGCAATCTATACTACATAAGCAAACTCATAACTAAATTCAATCATTAACTACAAATTGAAATTGCAACCTAAATCTAAGAAAGGAATTGCATGAAGTAAACTAAATTAGTTCTATCTTAACAATTCAAATTGCAAAAAGAGAAATGCTTATAAACAGAAGTTAAACACTATTCTAGCATATGGCAAGTAAACTAATGAGAAAATTGATTGACAACTAGCTAAGCAAAGACTAAATAACAATTGAATAAGCAATCTACAAATAAAAACTAAATTTAACACTATCCATCCACCGAAGCCTTGTTAAAGAAAACATGAAATAAAATTCAGTTCTAAAACTTTGTTTTAACTTCTATTTTAAACTTGGTTTTAAACTCTGTTTCAACATAAAAAGAGTCTAAATCTACCATCTAATTACACATGGGGTTAGTGTCTAAATCTGCAAGCTTTCTTTCACTAACTACAAATTCAGTACATATTGACAAGATTCTTCATAACAACCTGCAAAACCAAATTAAACCAATTAAACCATAAACAACAAATTAAATAACAAAGAAGTAAAATAACATTTCATATAGAGGAAATAAAACAAAAAGACATTTATGCTATGTAATTCATAAACAAAATGATAGAAAAGTTACCCAGACTGTTGGTGGCCCCCCCAGCAAGTCATGGTCACTCTTCAAATGCACACCACGATCTTCAACAACACATATTCGCCATTAAAACTAAAAACGCAGTCTTACACAATTTTGGCAAAATGAAAATGGAAAAACAGAAGGAAATTGTCTTTTCTCTCTAATACATGGCTTCCTGAACTTCTTAACTATTGTATGGCCACCATGGTGGTATTTATAAGATTTACAGACTAAGAGGTCGACCACTGGAGGTTCAAACAATTTCTAAAAACAGTAAATTGCATTAATGATGCCCTAACTGCTGAAATGGAGTGAGCCAATAATTTCCCAAGTTAACAACCCAAACTGAGTTGTCAAGAGTTCAGTAGCTGGAGGAGGAAAGCACGAGCAAAACCCATGTTCCTGATTCGCCCATCGCTGGTTACCAATAACATAACCGCCAAATCGCCCATCATTTTTGTGCAGGACGGAGTGTCGGACCGAGTACCGGATTGAGTACCGGATGGAGTACCGGACTGAGTGCTGAAAGCAAAAACATGTTGTGATTTTTCCCTGTGACACCAAAAAATGTGAATTAGATCCCTGGAAACATAAAAACATATTGAATTATAATCAAGATCATCATAAAATACGAATTATGCATACATGGTGAGGATCATAAAGTTTTGACACAAAATCTCTTCAAAAACTTCTCCAAAACATGAAAACACATATATACATTCGGCAAAAGTATCTAATAAACATCATAAAGCTGATCATATCTCGGGCCCAACATTACCCCCACACTTACGATTTTGCAGGTCCCACTACAAACAAAAAGAAATTTCCCCTCATGACTAGGCTTGTTGAGGAGGATCATCTTTAGAAGCTTCTCCTTCTTGTTGTGAAGACTTTTCCTTATGCTTCTTGTGTTGCTTCAGTTGTGCTCTGAGGCTGCGGTTGGATTTGGTCATCTCATCAACCAACCGTTGAAGGGATTTTACCTTTGCTTGGAGGACTGCATTATCATTGTGAAGATGTGTGTCTATTGTCTTCCTTTCTTCCAACTGTTGGAGCAACTAAGAATTCTATTTTTGTAGCTTCTCAATGGCTGGGCCAAAATCAATGATCTCGGAGGAAGGCTTAGATCCTTTGAGAGATGTGGACAATCTATCATTCTTAGGATCTAGAGTAGGCATGGGTGAAGTAGGAGTAATAGGGGATTGATAAGGAGAGGTAGGTTCTGATTTTGTCTTTCTTTGCAGCTCTAATCCATCTACAGAAACTTCCCTAAGTCTCTTGTGAGGGCTCTCAAGATCGAAAGACACTTGGATAGGGTCCAAAGAAGGCAGGGGTTTTGGATAAGGTTTTTCTCTTGTGCTCCGGATACTCTTTCGAAAGGTTCCTTTACCAAATCGATTGGATCCCCTCATATTTGTGGGAACTATGGGAAAGTCCTTTTGAATCACTTCTTGGAGATTTTTAGGTGTGGGATCAAGAGAGATTGAAGGCATCGAGGGGTTAACGATAGGCTTCTTTTGATCTTTACTCTTGGTATTTTTACCCGATGAGGATGCAGGGGTGTCAAAAATATTCTTGTATTGTTATGGTAAAGAAATGGTTTGTGCAGGGGGATTTGGAGTCTTTGGAGAGTGGGGCTTGTATGGATAAATAGTCTTTGGATCAAGTGTCTTTTTGCCAGTCTTAATTGTCAAGTGGGGATTTGCAAATTGATAGATGAATGTATCCCAAGTTTGCCCCTATTTCTTTAGTTCAGATAGAACAAGGAGTTTGATTAGGCCATGGTGAAAGAGGTTGTTGTGGGGGTTAGTTACATTCCTCCTCACTTGAGAGGACATATTCTCCAAGCTCTTTAGAAAGTAGAAGGGAAAATTCAAAGATTTTTTGAACTGAAAATGATCTAGCAATCTGAAATGACAGGATTTGAAAGTGGAATATCTACCTTCACATGTGATCAACCTAGTGATGATGATGAGAGGGTTGATCAATTCTTCCTTTATCCATTCCCTGGAATATCCTTTTGATCCTAAGATGTTCTGGAATTTGGGCTTAAAAACCCTATTATAACTTGAGCGCAACAACTGGTGTTTTTTGAACCATCTATCTCCCATTCTTGGAAGCTCTGTGGTTGCAGCAATGGACTCTTCTAAGACCCCAAAGGTAAGAAACCCCACAGGCATTGTACTCCCATCAAAACTGAGGGAAATTTGCATGGATATTCCATCATCATAGCCCTCCAAGTGGGATAAAAATGGCCCCCAAACTACGTGCAAAAACACCTCTCTGCACTGTGCAAATTCAGGGATGGAAAAACTATCTGCATAGGAAGAGGGTTCATACCTCTTGGGCATTGTGATGAGGTGAAGAAAGAGACAGAGGCAAAATTCAACAAGAGAGGGTGCGATCGGGCCAAGAGATGGCATGAATTGAGAACAATCTGAATGCGATTGAACAGGGGAAGAAATGGCAGAGGCTTAGCATGATTTATTAACATAGGGAAGGGAAAATGGCAAGGGTGAATTGGGATAATAGGTTACCCAACCCGTAATTGAATGTGCCTATGGTGGAATTGGTTGCACACATGCGCGCACAAGTTTCCATGTGTGGGGAATTTCAAATTCAAAGGCACGTTTTTGGGGCAAATGATGCACAGTTAGATCAATGTCCAAGTCTTTTGACTTGGACATTTGATCATGAACATTTCTAAAGTTTGCATCTTCACCCTTAATTGTCTGTAACCAATTTAATTGAATGTCATTGATACCTAGTTACCTGGAATTGTGGACAATTACTGGTGTGTAATCCATATGGCACTTCATTCGGCACCTCATATGGTACCTCATACGGCACCTCATACGGCACTTCATACATCACCTATGTGTTAAATACATTTTTACCTCCTATAATGGATAGTCTGCAATATAGACATGTTTTTGACAATCACAGCGGTTAAGAGCAGAGGCAGAATGCTCCCTTATTGATGATTTTTCCACCATGCTCACAAATTCCTCTTGCAAAGGACATGTAATTTCAAAAACCTACAATGAACAGGTTATAGCAAGCATAAGACATGTAATGTCAAACCTACTATGTATAGCTTTTAATGAGAAATAAATCGATAAAATTGGTCTATTAGGTATATGTTTAGCAATTTATAGCACACGTGAGTTTAGCACTTCAAAAATAAGATGATTGTTTATGTAATAACCTGTATCATGGAAATAATACAAAAAATCTTACAAAGATTTATTTCTCTAGGCAATGATCATTTGTCAACTCATGAACCCCTCCCCAACAACTAAGTATTGTGACACCTCACAATCAAAAGAATAGGAAACCAGTCAGTTCTCCCAATAGCCAAAGATTTACAGTATGTCAAGTGTAAATATAAATTTCACAGATTGGTCTGACGAGACGGTTAGAAGATGGCCCCAGCTATAGGATAAGATATCCTATATATAGATAAGAAGAGGTAGGCAAGAGAGCTTCAATATAGTCTTAGAGTTAGTTACCAATGGTAAGTTTATGGAGTTTATTAACCTTAGCTTAACCATACATACTTCATGTCAGCTTTGTCTGCAAGTAATGTCGTACATTAAGACAAGTTTAAATTTATTATTTATTTTTGTCAGATTACCATCCTCGCTAGGTAGAATGACCCATTGCCAGCAAGCTTGTTCAGTACTTCGACGGGTTTACCTAGTCATACAATAGGCCAGTACCCGCTACCAGCAGACCTATTCAGTATCCTAGTGGGTTAGCCTCTTACACCCTCAGAGACTAGCCCTCCATCCTTTAAGATTTTAGTATAAGATTTTATTTATGCAAGAAGATGGGGGGCAGCTCTGAAAACATTTTTTTCTTTCTTCTTTTTTTTTTTTCAATTGGGATGGTATTTCTGTTAGAGGATGATTTTCCATTATATTACTTAGTGATTGCCCTGATGTAAGGGGTACTTAAGCGGACGTGGCCTATCTAAAGATATGATATAATCAAGCTATTTAGTGTGTAGTGGATGGTACTATTGAGAAAGAACAGAAAGGTATCTCTAGGCTCAACTCACTTTCTTCTTTTGTAGTTATTGTGATGTTTCCATGACCAACTGCTAATTAGACCTCCTTGTTACTGGTTAATAAAGACACTTTACTCACTTAATCAGGTTTCTTGGAAAAAAACTATACGAGAGACCTCTAGGCTTGATGGCTATGGTATCACTTCCTTATACAGTGGTGAAGAGTTTCAAGAGAAATTATTTTAGAATTCCTTAATAAAATGAAAATTTCTACAAAAACATGGCTAATTACAGTAAGTCAATATTCATTTGATGCTTAGTGGACAACGAAATTCAAGTGTAACAATGTTTTGAAGAAAAATCCTTCTTGAAATTGTCTACTCCTAGTGAAATAAATACTTACAGGAATCTCTAGAATTTACTTATTAACAAAATTCAAAAACTAGTTACATATGTACAGTAGAAAATTCAGAAAAAATTTCAAGAACAAGGGGGGACTTCCCCATCTACTAGGGCCAATGCCTTGTCATTTGACATGACCTATAGAAAATCCTCTTTGGAAATGGTCTTATGATCAAATTTAAGTCAGTGTCCATTTACTACAAAGGAGACTTGTCCATCGTCAATTGTTTTAATTTTTGCAGCTCCATTGTCATATATAGTGTCTACCTCGTAAGGGACCAACCACCAGGTGGTGAGTTTTCCTTTGAAGGTTTTGAATCGGGAATCAAATAACAGATCCCAATCACCAGGTTGGAAGTGTTTCTTCTTAATAAACTTGTCATGCCACTTGCTCCTCTGGTTTTGGACTAATATTGTTCGTTTGATGGCATCTTGCCTGATTTCATCCAACTCATTCAATTGTAGGAATCGTTGCTTATGAGCCTCATCTAAGTTTAATCCCAATTCTGCGGCAATACGGAAGGTCCTTACTTGGAATTCTATTGGTAGAAGTACTTGTTTCACGTACACTAGCTCATAAGGGGTATGCCCAGTGGTATTTCTCCAAGTGGTTTGGTATGCCCACAGAGCCTCTGGAAGCCTATCAGCCCAATCTTGGTGATGTAATTGAACAATCTTGATCAAGATAGCTTCCATGACTTTGTTTGTAGATTCTACTTGACCATTAGCTTGCGGGTGGTATGGAGAATATTTACAATGTTTAATCCCATATTTCTCTATTAGCTCTCTCATCAGCTTGGAAGTGAATTGAGTGCCTTGGTCTGTAACA
The DNA here is from genome assembly GCA_009831015.1 of Picea engelmannii. Classification (NCBI taxonomy): domain Eukaryota; kingdom Viridiplantae; phylum Streptophyta; class Pinopsida; order Pinales; family Pinaceae; genus Picea; species Picea engelmannii. Next base: position 67,687 of record ML839163.1, on the reverse strand, counting down.
ATTTCATGAGGGACACCGGAACGGGTAAAGATGCCTTCATAGATAAATTCGACAACTGACTTTTTTGTAGCCCTAAATAGGTATTTTTCCTCTACCCACTTGGTGACATAGTTTGTACAAACCAAAATATAGTTCTTTTTACGGGACATGGATGAAATTGGTCCTACAAAGTCAAGGGCCCATTTTTCAAAAGGTTCTACCATAACTTGGGCACGTAAAGGCATTTTTTCAACTGACATAGGTCTTCCTATCCTTTAACAACTATCACAACTTCTCACATACTTGGTAGCATCTTTGAAAATGCTAGGCCAATAACAACCCGAATGTAACACCTTATATGTTGTACGTTTGTCAGAAAAATGGCCACCACATGGTCCATCATGAGAACTTCGTAGTATTTCTAGTACCTCATCCTCTCAGACACATCTACGAATAATCAAATCAGGACCTGTGTGAAAAAGTTCAAGACCAACCCAAGAGTAATTAGCACTCTATGTAATATTTTTCCGCTTTTCATGAGGTGACAAATGAGACAGTAACTTCCTAGTAGCCAGATAGTTTTCCATATCTGCAAACCATGGGGTATTGAAAGAAAGGGAAAATATGTGCTCGTCTTGGAAACTATCATCTACAGGGATATCATCATCCTCATTTTTTATTCGGGAAAGAAAATCAGCTACCACATTATCCTTTTCAGGTTGGTCAAGCACAGTGATATTAAATTCTTGTAATAACAGGAGCCACCTAGTCACTCAGGCATTAGTTATGGGTTTATTCATGAGAAATCTAATGGTGGAATGATTTGTGTGTACAAATACTTCATAACCTGTAATGTAATGACGAAACTTGTTAATAGCATGAACAACTGCCAAGAATTCCTTCTTGGTAACTGTGTAGTTTAACTCGGCAAGGGACAATTTCTTGCTCACAAAATAAATGGCATAGGACTATTGGTCCTCTTTCTACCCTAATACCCCTCCTATTGCATTTTCGGAGGCATCAATGGATATATGAAATGGGAGAGTCCAATTGGGCTCTCTAAGAACTGGTGCCACAGACAGCTTAGCTTTCAGGGTTTCAAAGGTAGTTTTACACTGCTCAGTCCAAACAAAATCAACATATTTTATTAGTAATCTAAACATAGGTGCAGTAATCTTTGTAAAATTTTCACTAAACCGCCGGTAGTATCTGGCATGTCTAAGAAATGTTCTCACCTCTTTCTAAGTCTTGGGGGGTGGAAGTCTGGCGATGACCTCAATCTTTGCAGGATCCACTTTTATCCCTTCAGATGAAACATGATGTCCTAGAACCACTCCTTCAGTTAAAAACATTTTACATTTTTCATGACTTAGAGACAGGTTCATTTCTTGGCATCTTATAAGGACTTTTTCTAAGTTGTCTAAGTGTTCCTGGTAAGTGTTTCCATAAACTATGAATTCATCCATGTATACCTCCACACAATCATGTATAAGATCAGAAAATATCCCTAGTACTACTCATTGAAATGTGGCAGGAGCATTACACAATCCAAATGGTAAGACCCTATAGACATAGGTGCCAAAGGACAAGTAAAGGTAGTCTTTTCCTGGTCCTCAGGTGCTATGAGAATTTGATTGTACCCATTGTACCCATCTAAAAAGGAAAAATACTTCTTTCGAGACAAGGTATCTAGAATTTGGTCAATGAAGGGAAGAGGAAAGTAATCTTTCAAATTGGCTTTATTGAGTTCTCAGAAATCAACACAAATTCTCCATTTCCCGGTCACTTTATTTGGAACCACTACAAGCGGGGATACCCACTTGCTGTCAGAGATGGGATAAATAAATCTGACATTTAATAACTTTTGGATCTCCTCCTTTACTATATCTTTAAGTGCAGGGTTCATCCTTCTCTGGGGTTTCCTAATAGGTGTTACTTCCCCCTGGGTATATATGTGATGGATGCATGTGTCAGGGTGTATACCCTTCATGTCAGTGTATTCCCAGGAAAATTCTCCTGATTGTTCTTTAAGGATATCTAGTAACTGTTTCTGTTGGTCTGCATCTAGCCCAGAGTTTATATGTAAAAAATTCCCTGGACTAATATCATAGGGCATAGTATAAGACATGTCAGACTCATCTATCTCGAAGATAAAATGGATGGGTCCAATTGTTCCTAAAATTCTTCCCCAAACATGTACTCAAATTGGGGAAATGATTGTGGAAAATCCACACATGTTATAGCAGAAATAAATTGGTTTAGCACATTTTCCGTTGTGTGCTCCTCAAGTTCCCATGCATGGTCACCTTGCAATATGGGTTCTTCCCAGTCCTCATTCTCGTATGGACATTCAAGCCACCATATATTGTCCATGATAGTTTGAGCCAGAGGATATATGGTGAGCTTCTGGATAGAAAGTCCATTTGAGATGGTCATTTCTCCCTCTCTGTAGCCAATAAATGCATCGGTTGTGGCTAGCCAAGGTCTTCCTAGAATGATGGGATGGCCTTTGGTAGGGTCCTTTGAGTGAATGATAAGGAAATCTTCTGGGTATTCCCATGAGGCTAAAGTAACCATGATATCATCTAAAATTCCTTCAGGTATAACCCTCCTTATATGTTAATTCCAAAAAGGTTGGGGTAGGTCGAAGAAGATTTCGTAACTATAATTGTTCCAAGGTAGTAGTGGTCATAACATTGATGGTTGCCCCTAGGTGTATGAGAGTGTTTCCAATGGAGACATCATTAATAGTTATGGTCACTACATGGTTTCCTGGGTTCCCATATTTTTCTATTTTTGGCTGCTTTGATCTATATTCAGAAAGTCCTCCTACCAAATGTATTGTAGGAGGGTCCTTTTGCTTCATACCTGGCTTCTTAATACACAATTCTTTGACTAATTTACTGTATATTGGAATGTCTTTAATGTCTTGAAGCAGGGGAATCTTGACACAAATATTCTTCAATTCATTCAAGATGTCAAATTCCGATCAGGTGGTAGGTTTCTCAATTACCAATCTCTCTAGATAAGGAGGGGCCTTTGTAATTTGTGAAGGTTCATTTTGGGGAAGCTTGGGTTCTTGGTTCATCAGGATAATAGCATCTTCCCACATAGTTTCATCCATGGGTTGTTTGGTGGTCTCTTCTTCTTCTTCTTCCTGGATGACTACTGAAGGTCTCTGCCTATCCAGAACTTTTCTCGTCCTTTGATTCTCATCCACATGTTTCATCAATTGTTACATTGATGTTTTCCACAACTTTGTTCAATCTCATATTGTAACACTTGTATGCTTTCCTTGTACTTGGGTAACCAATAAGTACACCTTTTTCCACACGAGAGTCAAAATTTCCCATTTTTCCATCTTCTCTTTTGATGTAGCATTTGCTTCCAAATACTTCGAAGTGCTTCACATTTGCCGATATTCATTTCCATAGATCATAGGGAGTTTTTCCTTCTTATTTTTTCTGAGCATTACTTTGTTTTGAATGTGAACTATTGTATGCACTGCATGTGTCCAAAAAGTGTTTGTCAATTTGGAATCCATGCTCTCATCCACTTTCATATATCTTTCCAAACCTGCTAAGTGTTCTTATGAATCCATCTCTATCCATATTGTCCAAGACTCTACTGCACAACTATCCATAATTTTGACTCATATGTCATTGTACTATCATGAAGTACTACTATAACTAATTAATATATCATATTGTAATTTTCCTAACTGAATGCACTGAATCTGTCTACTCAAACTCTGCAAGTTTCTCAAAGGATGGTTCTTTGGTCTCTCTCATCTACCGCATAGACTCCCCATGTCTATTATTTCTATTATCTGGGATTCTCTAAGATGGATGGCTCAGAACAATTCCTGCTATGATGTGTATTCATCATCATATTCATTGGTATATTAATCATCTCTCTGAGCTCTGACTTATTTCCTTCTGTCTGCGGATTCATATTTCACTACAATGCTTGAAAGTACAATCTCTTGAACATGTTCCTTATTTATCTATCCTTCTTTTCTTTCAGTTATTTTCCAAACCTTTCTATATCTGACATCTTTCCTTTTCTCTGTAGAATTTTCTTCATCTTGTTTTATTTCCAATCTCGCGATCTCTGGGACATGGTATTTGTTCACCTATTCTTCGTGTTTTCTTATCCATATTTTCTTATATCTGATATCGGTGTTCTCTTTCATGGAAGCATCGATCATTCTTCTACAATCACTAGCTATGTGTCCATAGTTATGACATTTGTAACATTCAATGTCATGTGGGGCCACATAGGCATTTCTTGCTTGAACATTTCTTTTATAATCCCTGCAATCTGCAACCTTATGTCAAAAATTAGTACAATAAAAACAATGACCATAAAAGAAATTTGCATACCTAGGAGTGAATGATCTTCTTTGTGGTGTAGTCCTTCTGAATTTCTACCTTGACCGTTCATGATCATGATTGAAGCTTCTTTGTGGCTTGAACATAGATGGTTTTCTTGAAGATGTATCTTCAATAGTTTTCTTAGAATCTGGTTGACAATGATTCCTTCCTTTGATTACTTCTGCATAACTCTTTCTATTTTCTTCATTCTTATTTTCTAGCAACCTAGAGTGCTTCTCTTCATTCTCTATAACTGATGTGGATGTTTCTGTCTCTTCAACATTCTTATTGAGCTTGAAAATTTTACTTCTCAACGTGACAAATTCTTCTTCAATCTTCTCAACCTCTTCTTATTTCTTCATTATCTGAGACTTCATGAATTCTTCTATTCTTTTACTTTCTTCAAGCTATATTTTTAATGTGATTATTTATTCTTCAAGTTCTTTCTCTTCTTGACCAAACTATGCCTCAAGATGGTTTAGATCGTTAGTTCTTTCCTTAAGATGATCTGTCAGTATATTCTCTCTCATTTTTGCTTCTTCCTTTCGTGTTGCTATGTTGTCTTTGTTGGCATGTTTATAGGCAGGTGTGCTTGTCATTGATGGCAAGATTAGAGTATGCAACGATGGAAAAACAGGGACAACGTAAGCCCGGGAGGAGAAGCGACAATGATCTTTGTATCCCATTGAGAATTCTCGATGAACGTCATATCTGAGCCCGAGGTCCGATCGACGTTGGATCTAGGAGAACCTGGACGTTCTTTAAAGAGCAAGGTGAAGCGGGGTTACGAAATCCCAAAGGCAAGAGGACAGTTTCGGATACCGGGAATTGGAAGAGTCGAGACTCTTCATCATCAGGAGTCCCAGAATCATAAAATGTAAAACACCGAAATCCCGAAAGCAGGAGGACAGTTTTGGATACCGGGAGTTGGGAGAATCGAGACTCTTCATCATCAGGAGTCCCGGAATTGCAAAATGAAAAACCCCGAAAACCTGAAATAGGCACATCGGTCAGAGGTTCGGATACCGAGAGTTGGAGGAGTCAAGAGTAGAGACTCTTCAACACAGGAGTCTGGAAGTGTCGAAATGTGAAATGTTGAAAATCCTGAAACAGGCACATCAACTGGAGTTTCAGATACCGGGAGTTGGAGGAGTAAAGAGTCGAGACTCTTCATCACAGGAGTCCCGAAGTCACGAAATGTGAAACGCTGAAACACCTTTTCGTGTATATTTTTGATACCGAGAGATGGAGCATCAAAACACTTCATCACAAGGAATGTCGGAACGATGAAATGTCGAAATGTGAAAAACACCTTTTGGTGTTGGTTTCAGATACCGAGAGTTGGAGTGTCGAAACACTTTGCAACAGGAATGTTGAAATGACGAAACGTCGAAATGCGTTTTCGAATAAGGCTATGGTCATCGTCGGTGGTCACATCGTCGAAGAGCTGTAGAGAATAGCTCGAAGAGACAAGCTCCATTTCGGAGTTTGGGACATGGAGAGTCGAGACGACTCATCACAGAATCCCCGAAACGCGAAATGCGAAATACATGTTCAGAATTGGCCCTTGGTCATAACCCATGGTCAAATCGACGAAGGCTCAAGGGAGGAGGTAGCACGAAGCTAATCTCCATTTTGGATATCGCGACTTGGAGAGTCAAGATGCTTCACCATAGGGATGCCGAAAAGCTGAATGTCGGAATGCCGAAATGTCAAAAGGACAAATTGCGAAATGGTGAAATAAGCGCGAGACCCATCATTTATGATCCAACAATGCAAGTTATTTAGGAATATGATCGAAGGGCTACTATTTCTCTTCACAGTTAATCGATCAGTGGTGATTCAATTGCTGAAGAGGTCTTTGGAGGTTCACAGTGTAACTACTAGAAACCACTGATGGTTTCTGCCAGAGGACTCGAAGGGACTTCTGTGTGATTGCCAGAGGAGCTGAAGAGTCTCAAGGAATCTGCCAGTGGAACGAAGATTGTTTGTAGAGGAAATTGACAAATGGATGAACGTTGAAGCCTGTAACTTCAACAGAGAGGATGAGCTCGACTATGACAGAGAAGACAAAGAGTCTTGACTGTTGGAGAGGCTAAGGAATCTCAGCATAACACCCAGTGATGATGGACATGTGGGTTTAACAGCCAGAGAAGCTGAAGAGTTGCAATGATGAACAGGTAGAGCACTTGACATGAAGAGCATGCAGAAGCATTGTGCACAGTGGATGCACAAGGTGCACAGAGACTATAAGAAGGTAGAAGAAAGAAGAGATGGTTGTTGTTGTGGAGAGGGATTCAGGAGTGTAGAAGGAGGAGTGTGCAGTAGCTGAAATATAGAGAAGAGGAATGGTGCATTGAATGGACATGGCGCACATAGCATAAAAGGAAGAAGCATAGAAAGCGCAAAGCATGTGTGCAGCAAGACAGTGAGACACTAAAGGAAGGTTGAGGTGATCTTGTAGAGAAAAACAGAAGATCAAAAATCGCAAGAAGATGCAGATAGAGAGACATTGATACAGGAGAGCAGAGCAGCATTGAAGAACAGTGATAAGCCTAGTAAGCCAATGATAAATATTGTATCACTGTGATAAATTTATAAATAGCAGAATTTATATTTCAGGGTGGAAGGGAGGTGCTAGGGAGGACTATTGTCCTCAGAGGTTCAAGTGGGTGCTTGAACACAGGGAGTTGTAGCTTCCATCTGGTTGCAGCCAGAGAAACCAGGGTGGCAGGGTGGTGCATGGGCGAATTGTTGTTCTCTTTTATACAGGTTGGTGCCTGTGTGACTGGAAGTTTGTGCTTCCATCCAGTTGGTGCTAGAACACTTAGGGAGTTGGTGCTTCCTTCTAGTGGGTGCTAGAGAAACTAGGGAGTTGGTGCTTCCTTCTAGTAGGTGCTAGAGAAAATAGAGAGTTGGTGCTCTAATCAAGTTGCAACTTGCAAAACAGAGGTTGTAGCCTCATTATGAGTTGGTGCTCATAAGTATGATAATGTAAAGAATGTAAAGATTACTTATCATATAAAGAAGAAGAGGTTTTTACCCTTTATGGGTTTCCTTAGGAAATATATGTCTCTATATATTTCATATGTGTGAATGATGTTGAATGTTCCATTGCTTACTTCCTTGCATTATTATGATTTTCATTCACTGCTCTGCAAAGATTTTAAAATAAGCATAATTGTTTAAGCTCGGTAACAACTGATTCACCCCCCCCCCCTCCTCTTAGTTGTCCAACAATTGATATCAGAGCCGGCCCCTTTTATCTAAGGGTAGATCCTAGAGCTTAAACATGTCAAGCCATGAAGGAAATTCAACCAATAAGGCCCCTATGTTCAATGGAACAAACTTTACCTTCTGGAAAGTTAGAATGAGAACCTGCATAATGGCTTTAGGTGTAGACGTCTAGGATGTGGTAGATACTGGTTATGTAAAGCCAATTGTACTAGCTAATAAGGATGACAAGCTAGAATTTAGTTTCAACGCTAAGGCTATGAATGTTATCCTGAGTGGGCTTGCAGAAGAAGAATTCGTAAAAGTTATGCACCTAGGAACTGCCAAAGAAATGTGGGACAAACTCATTAGCAATTATGAAGGTAATGAGAAGGTAAAGGATGCCAAGCTTCAAACCTACAAAGTACAGTTTGAACAGCTGAAGATGAAAGAAGATGAAACTATTGGAAAATACTTTCTGAGAGTTGAAGAACTGGTAAATGCAATGAAAGCACTTG
>ML839163.1:38865-55535 GCA_009831015.1 Picea engelmannii | reverse complement strand
AGACTGGATACATATCTCAAAGACAAAGGGTTCAAGAGAGGAACAATTGACAACAATCTATATATCAAAATAGAGGATAATGATTTGCTCATCGTGTTGGTCTATGTAGATGACATCATCTTCGGATGTAATAAGGATTCATTAGTACAATGGCTTGCTTCTTCCATGGAGTCTGAGTTTGAAATGTCTATGATAGGTGAAATGTCATTTTTTCTTGGTCTGTAAATTACTCAGAGGTCTTAAGGGATGTTCATTTCTCAAGAAAAATATCTAAGAGAAATGTTGAAAAGGTTTCAAATGGAAGATTTTAAACATGTGGGCACACCTATGGTTACTGGATGCAAATTAAGCAAGGATGACGACTCACCTGATGTTGATCAAAGTTCATATAGGTCAATGATAGGAAGTCTGATGTACATCACAGCATCTCATCCAGACATAATGCATGTTGTTGGGATGGTAGGAAGATATCAATCTACACCAAAACAGAGTCATTTGCTAGCTGTCAAAAGGATATTCAGATATTTGAAAGAAACAATGAACTATGGCCTATGATATCCTAAGAATCAGAATTTTCAATTATCAGTCTACTCAAATACTGATTGGGCTAACTGCGTAGATGAAAGGAAAAGAACGAGTGGAGGTGCGTTCTTCTTAGGAGATTCTCTAGTAGCATGGTTGAGTAAAAAGAAAGGTTCAATTTTTTTATCAACTACAGAGGCAGAGTACATTGTTGTTGCTACCTGTTGTACTCAGGTATTATGGATGATTCAGACACTTGCAGACTTGGAGGTAAAATATGTTGCACCGATCCCAATTCATTGTGATAACTCTAGTGCCATCAGTGTGTCCAAGAATCCTGTATTCCACTCCAAGACCAAGCATATTCCCATAAAATACCATTTTCTAAGAGAGCAGGTCACCAATCAGATTGTGCAAGTCCATTATATTCCAACCATAGAACAAATTGAAAACATCTTTACTAAACCACTAGCTAAGACACCATTTGAATATCTCTGACAGAAGTTGGGTGTCATCCTGTCTCACACCTAAGAGAGTCCATCCTATTAGGGGGAGTTTTGTATTGATTGAATGTCTGATACCTCCCAAAAATAATGCAACAGCTCAAGGGGAGCATGTTTTATTTGACATTGATGTCAAAGGGGGAGAAAAGGAGTGGTCTAGACTGGATGCTATAGTTGGAGGTCCAAACAGATTAGCACAATCATTCAGGGTTGCCATCAATGCAAAAGGGGGAGATTGTTGGCATGTTTACAGGTAGGTGTGCTTGTCATTGATGGCAAGATTAGAGTATGCGACGATGGAAAAACAGGGACAACATAAGCCTGGGAGGAGAAGCGACAGTGATCTTTGGATCCCATTGAGAATTCTCGATGAACATCAGATCTGAGCCCGAGGTCCGACCAGTGTTGGATCCAGGAGAACCTGCATGTTCTTTAAAGAGCAAGGTGAAGAGGGGTTAAGAAATATCGAAGGCAGGAGGACAATTTCGGATACTGGGAGTTGGAAGAGTCGAGACTCTTCATCATCAGGAGTCCCGGAATCGTGAAATGCGAAACACCAAAATCCCGAAAGCAGGAGGACAATTTTGAATACCAGGAGTTGGAAGAATCAAGACTCTTCATCATCAGGAGTCCCAGAATCGCGAAATGTGAAACCCTAAAAACCCAAAATAGGCACATTGACTGGAGGTTCGGATACCAGAAGTTGGAGGAGTCAAGAGTAGAGACTCTTCAACACAAGAGTCCCGAAGTGCCGAAATGCGAAACGTCGAAAATCTCGAAATAGGCACATCAACCGGAGTTTCAGATACCGGGAGTTGGAAGAGTCAAGAGTGGAGACTCTTCATCACAGGAGTCCCAAAGTCGCGAAATGAAAAACGCCGAAACACCTTTTTGTGTAGATTTCAAGTACCGGGAGATGGAGAGTCAAAACACTTCATCACAAGGAATGTCGGAATGCCGAAATGCTGAAATGCAAAAAACACCTTTTGGTGTTGCTTTTGGATACCGGGTGTTGGAGTGTCGAAACACTTTGCAACAGGAATGCCTAAATGACCAAATGCCGAAATGCATTTTCGAATAAGGCTATGGTCACCGCCAGTGGTCACATCATCGAAGAGATGTAGAGAAGAGCTCGAAGAGACAAGCTCCATTTCAAAGTTTGGGACATGGAGAGTCGAGATGACATCATAGAATCCCCGAAACATGAAATGTGAAATACATGTTCAGAATTGGCCCTTGGTCATAACCCATGGTCACATCGACGAAGGCTCAAGGGAGGAGGTAGCACGAAGCTAATATCCATTTCAGAGATCGCGACTTGGAGAGTCGAGATGCCTCACCACAAAGACGCTGAAAAGTCGAATGTCGAAATGCCAAAACGCCGAAAGGATGAATTGCGAAATGGCGAAATAAGCACGAGACCCATCATTTATGATCCAACGGTGTAGGTTATTCAGTAATATGATCAAAGGGCTACTGTTTCTCTTCACAGTTAATTGATCAGTGGCGAATCATTTACTGAAGTGGTCTTTGGAGGTTCACAGTGTAACTGCTAGAAACCACTAATGGTTTCTGCCAGAGGACTCGAAGAGACTTCTGTGTGATTGCCAGAGGAGCTGAAGAGTCTCAAGGAATCTACCAGTGGAATGAAGACTGTTCATAGAGGAAATTGAAAGATGGATGAATGTTGAAGCCTGTAACTACAAAAGAGAGGATGAGCTTGACTGTGACAAAGAAGACAAATAGTCTCGACTATTGGAGAGGCTAAGGAATCTCAGCATAACACCCAATGATGATGGACACATGGGTTTAACAGCCAGAGAAACTGAAGAGTTGCAATGATGAACAGGCAGAGCACTTGACATGAAGAGCATGCAGAATCATTATGCATAATGGATGCACAAGGTGCACAGAGACTATAATAAGGCAGAAGAAAGAAGAGATGGTTGTTGTTGTGGAGAGGGATTCAGGAGTGTAGAAGGAGGAGTGTGAAGTAACTGAAATACAGAGAAGAGGAATGGTGCATTGAATGGACATGGCGCACAGAGCATAAAAGGCAGAAGCACAAAAAGGGAAAAGCATGTGTGCAGCAAGACAGTGAGACACTAAAGGAAGGTTGAGGTGCTCTTGTAGAGAAAAAAAGAAGATCATAAACCCCAAGAAGATGCAGACAGAGAGACACTGATACAGGAGAGAAGAACAGTGATAAGCCTGGTAAGCCAATGATAAATATTGTATCACTGTGATAAATTTATATATAGCAAAATTTATATTTCAGGGTGGAAGGGAGGTGCTAGGGAGGACTGTTGTCCTCAAAGGTTCAAGTGGGTGCTTGAACACAGTGAGTTGTAGCTTCCATTTGGTTGCAGCCAGAGAAACCAGGGTGGCAGGGTGGTGCAAGGGAGAACTATTGTTCTCTGTTATACAGGTTGGTGCCTGTGTGACTGGAATTTGGTGCTTCCATCCAGTTGGTGCTGGAACACTTAGGGAGTTGGTGCTTCCTTATAGTGGGTGCTAGAGAAACCATGGAGTTGGTGCTTCCTTCTAGTAGGTGCTAGAGAAAACAGAGAGTTGGTGCTCTCGGCAAGTTGCAGCTTGCAAAACAGAGGTTGTAGCCTCCTTATGAGTTGGTGCTCATAAGTATGATAATGTACAGAATGTAAAGATTACTTATCATATAAAGAAGAAGAGGTTTTTACCCTTTATGGGTTTCCTCAATAAATATATGTCTCTGTATATTTCATATGTGTGAATGATGTTGAATGTTCTATTGCTTACTTCCCTGCATTATTATGATTGTCATTCAGTGCTCTGCAAGGAGTTTAAAATAAGCATAAGTGTTTAAGCTCGGTAACAACTGATTCACCCCCCCCCCTCTCAATTTTCCAATAGTCTTCCAAATGTTACTTTTGATAATCAAGATTTTCTTCGATCTTTCTAGTTTCTTCTAGCTGAGTTCTTAAGTTCTCGATCACATGTTGGGCTTCTTCAAAAATGTGAACACTTTCGTTTTGTTTCATCAATTCTTTCTTGGGTGACTTCTTTTTTCTCTTTCTTTTCTTAGTTGATCTAAAGCACTAATCAATTCTACTTCATAATTGTCTTCTTTTTCAATTAGTTTTTGTCTCATTTCCTTCATGGAATTCTATTTCAGGATGTCCATGTTTTTCATAATTAAAGCAAAAAAACATACTCTTCATCTTTTGAATCTGTTTGACATGGTGAACATATTTCTTCTTGATCTGTACCTGCATCTTCTTTGACATTTTATGAATCTACGATGGGTGAAGAATATATGTCATGTAACTTATCCCCAAGTTCTTTGGCTGATGAAAATTTACCAACCTTTTCTCTTACACGATTAGGTAATCCTTCCTAGATGAAATCCATTACTATTTTTTTATTCTTCTTCAATTCCTTCTTGGCTGCAGTCTTTGCCCTTTTTGAACTATCATATCCTGTAATGACTGATAGGCAAATATAATGCCCCTGTGCCTGTAAAAATACTTCCATTCTTATACTCCATATCTCATATTTTAACCCATCCTGACCATTAAACAATGGTACTCCATTCTCAGAAAAATCCATGATCTCCTTCCAGTGGTGTTGTGTCCCTTTCATCACCTAAATGAGCCAAATAAGGACGCTTACAAGTCCAGTTGGGTTAGCTGGACAAGACAGCAGCGAATGCAAGAGTTAGAAACATCAAGCATAAGAAATAAACAAAAGACTAAGCTAAGAACAATAAAAGAAACTAAACTAGAGTGCATAAGGATATTGGAATCAGAAAAATAAACAACATTCATGCCACCAATGGATAGGATTGTATTAGTGGGAAAACACCAAAGAGAAAGGGAGACTTATGGGTCCTCTCTTCCTCCAAGGGAGGGCTCTTGAACCCCCAATGATTGAGCTCTTCTTACAAATAGAAAACTTGAAGGAAATGGTGAAGAAATCCAAAGCTCATTCACTCGATAGGTGATGTGAATATCTCAATGGAATGATGCTTGTATACTCTTGATGAGGAAAGAGGATCCTCCAAGAGAATATAGGCAGCATAACAATACAAATGAATTCTTGGAAATATAGTGCACCCATGGCATCTTTTTATAGCACATCTTTGAGGCATTGTTCAAGTAGTCTTTAGAGAGAACAAGGGGCTCTTTAGGGCACCCTTAGGTCTTTGACCACCCCCCACTCAGATTCAGCTTGGATTTGGGTGTCAAAACGACTTGGAAGCTGAACCAGAAGTGGGTGGAAGGCCGACCAATATCATAAATGTGTCGTTCTGAGGTGTGTGCAGTTTTTTGCATCCACAGTCACGCATCGTGCGCATGTGCATTTTTCTTGCATTTCTAACTGGCGCATGTGCACGTGCTTCCTATGTATTCTTAGCGTATGCCAATTTTATAACTGGTTGTATAGTTTTGAGCCTTTTGAAAATTCATTTTTGGGCCATGGATGAACTAATAGGTGTTTGGAGATGTTGGATTCCTGTAACCATTTGCGGACGAAATTTCAATGATAACAAATGCCCCCTGATGTATGAGGTTAGGAGCATACGTATAGCTGAAATACATCAATGTTTATTCTACTAAGATTACCATTGTAAGAAAGAGTGTTGAGGGGAGTTTCAAGAGTGACCATTGGAGGGAGAGGGGAACTTGTAGGACCCAAACCTTTCACCAGGTGTGGAAAAATAAAACTATGTACAAACGAGGCGAGCATGCCCCATGCTCGTGTCATGTAACTCAAAAATGTGTAATACAGTCATTGAAACTGTGTTGGTGGAGATGATTGCAGCGCCCTCGGGGGCATGTTGATAATGGAAGAGGACAATTTTGATGGTGAACAAACTCTAAAAAGAGGCAATCACACCTATAAGAAGTGTCGAGGATTCGCAGGCATTGATGGCCTAACAATTTTCAGAGGTCTTCAGAAAATATAAAAACAACTGCAATGGTCATAAAGTAAGACCCTCCGCAACATGAGAAAGTGTTTAAGTTGAATGTCATGGGGGTCAACGACAAAGAGAAATGATGGTTCTCTCTATATCGTCTAGGATGCCTCATTGTGAAGGTAATGAGAGTCAAGATATTGTCACCTGTCTGAGAACTGTGATGATGTCAACAGAAAGGGAGACGCAACTCCAAGAAGTGAAGGGCTTCATGAAATCTATTAGCACTCTGTAATTTGCCCAAGGTTGTGGAGGAAGTCACAGAGGCAACATCAAAACCACTTCGAGTCTTGGATCTAGCCCTCCAAGACTCAGAGAGGGATCTCTCTGTTTGACATAGATTTGTTTGAATAGATATTAGGCTAGCTAATGAGTTCAGAGTTTGGATTTTTTAAATGATTGGCTGGAATAGGACAAAAGAGGTCCATTGGGTAATGGGATAGCAGCCTGAAGTTCAATCAAAAACAAGTTCTACAGACAGCCTTACAGGGCAAGGTAGGCACTCTTGTTGGATTCTTTGAATTTGATTTTGGATTTAAAGGAGCAAGGTGAGAGGACCAGGCAATAACAAGGCAATCAAGAATCCTGAAATTAACCATTGAGAAGAAAACATTCACAATTATGTCAAAGCTAGAAATAGAGTGTATGTCTCAACAAATTATGTTCTTTGAACTTCTTTGCATAGCTCAGAATATGAATAACTTAATAAATACAATGGAAACAAATCACAATGAATAAGAAAAACATCACCACCAAAAATGACACATAAATCCTGTAGCTACTGTGACTGTATTATTGGATTGATGAAATACAGAAAGCTCTGTGATCCCTGATACAAAGTTCAATCCTGATCACTCCTATTCAAAACATATATATATATAAATCACAAACACAATCCTTAGGCTCAGGAGATCGAATTCGATCCTCCTGGCCGAAAATAGCAAGTAAATCCCAAAGATCTGGAACTGCAAATTTGACCGAATCTACTGAAAATAGGGGTATGCTCAGTCATTTATTTCTCCCAATAGGTGACACCTATGGAAAAAATGAAGGATTTTATTGTATAATATCTTGTCTGGAGAAAAAACCTCCTTCAGTTTCTCAAATTTTGTCTCCACCTCGCTGAAACAGCTCCCGCAAAATTGGGACTGTAACAGGAAAAAACAAAAATCCAAAAAATGAGGCTGAACGACAGCTTCGATTATCCCACTTGGTGGAACCTTTGAAAAATATGGAAGAGGTTTTTTTCTTCAACTCATGTTGAACAAGAACCTCTCTCGGTTTTTGAAAATCTATCTTTGTTTTCCCAGAATCCGCTTCGCAAGACGAGGTGTCAAACAAGAAAAAATAGGTGGTTTTGAAAAATTGGGGGAAAGTGGTTTTTTGGGGAAAGGCAGTATTATGGACCCCCCATGAGGTGGTAAGTGGTAGTGGGAGGCGGGGGGTCCAAAATCACCAGAGGGTGACAAGTGTCCTGGGTGGTTTTGGATATCGGACCCCCCCTCTCATTAAAGTTTGGACGGCAAGGGGGGGTCCGAAATTTTTTATGTCCGTTGATTTTTTTTACTTGGGATAAGTGCATAAGGTGCACTTTTATTTTATTTTATTTGTTTTTTTGTTTGTTTTGTTTTTCATTTTATTTATTAAGTTTCTTTTTACGTGTTTTTTTTTGTTTTTAATTTTTTTTTTGTTTACTTTTTATTTATTACGTGTAGTTTTATTTAGTATTTGTGTTTTATATTTATTTAATATGTCTTTATTATTATATTACGTTTGTTTTATTTACTTTTCATTTTATTTTTGGTTTTATTTTAATATTTTGTTTTATAGACTTAGGATAATTAGTATTTTTCTTTATTTTTATTATTTTTAATTTAGTTAATGTTTGTTTTGTTTTAGTTTATTTTTTGTTTTATATATTTTATTGTTAATATTATTATATTGTTTTTATTTTTTTATTAATGTTTATTCTAACAAAATAACCTAATTATTAAAAACTAACTTAACTATTAATCATTAATTAATTAATTAATTAATGATTAATTTATTATTAACAAGTCTAACATAAATCTAACTATACTAAATTTAATTACTGACATTATAAACCTATTGGTTTTTCTTTTAACCTAAGTTTGTTTATTCATGTAGGGATAAGTGGTGGGTGAGATATGGCTAATGGGATAAAAGGACAAGGTGCGGAGGTGACTAAAGGATGCAGCAAGGTGATGAAGGATCAAGAGAAAATGGATGGAGGGGAAATGGAAACAATCGAGAGACCAGCAAACCAAGAACTTCATCATGAGACCCACAAATGATATTTGAATCATCAGATCTCCTATAATTATAGGACCCTAACAAAATCCACTGGATAAGATCAGGAACTGATGAGGAACATGGAAGAAGTCAAGAAGTGGTGAGACTCGAGATTTCCCTTAGTTGGGGATGTATGTAAAGGATGAGTGGCAGCAACCGAGAAACTGGACCTAGTGTCAGGGGGATGACTAGGCTTGGGTAAACTGTGCTAGAGGTGTGACAAAATGGACAAACAGGGAGATGAAAAAGGTTGTATGAATTGTAAGATACTCAGGGTTTATGGATAATGTCAACAAGGGTAGGAGGTGAAAAATGCCCCAACCAAGAGCGACAAGGGTTGCTTTGCCAGAAAAAGGAAGGTCGCTAAAGAAGACAAAATAGAAAGCTATGTAAATATGGGAAAAAAAGGTTTTGTACAATTACCAAATGACTTGGTATGGGTGCCCCAGTGCAAGATGGCTTGGCCGGTGAGGGCACAAGTTGCTTGGAAAACAGGTGGAGGGTTATGGCCCCATAGGTGGGTTTCTATATGAGGGAAATGAATGGAGAACAATCTGTAGATGGGAAAACTGATGGTGGATGAAATGGAGGGTTGATGATACTGTGGAGGCGCAGTCAAATGTAAACTGTAATGAGATTACCCAGAATTCCATTGTGGGAAAGCTAGCAAAAATGAGGAGAAGGAGCATGTGGTTGATTCTTGAGAATGCGAAGACTATTGGGACTCCCAGCCCTAGGGGTGAAAACAACATGAGTGTCAAAGTGCTATAGGGGACTATAATTGGGAAAACTCATGTGGGAGACAATTCTATCGGTTGACAGTACTAAAATGTAGCGGAGGTGTGAGTACTGCAGACCCGGATGGAGGGACCCTAGAGGCAAAGATCGGAGGGTGTGACTGGGAGATGCAATTGATATTCAGAGGGAATGATTACATGTCAGTGTCAATGATATACCTGAAGGGGTAGTGTGGATGCATGATGACCAAGTACCTACACACATGAAAATCGAATACCTGACGTGAACAATATCTAAAGATAAAGAACATATAACAGTTATGCAATAATGTGTGAATATAAGCATGCGTACCTGGGCAGGATGTGAGAAAAATACGTCCTCCAGGGCTGAGGATGGATGGTGACTCAGGGGATGTGATGGTGTAGGGGGTGGGATCCTGATCCCGTGCCTAAAGATGGATCGAAAAACGGACGACCAAAGCTCTTGTAATTAAGCATGGAAGCTTAGCAAAAGGGACTATATATAGTTGTAGGGCCCACAATGCCATCTCATTGGTAACTGTTGTCTTAGTGAGTAGACGAGAGGTTTCAAAGGATATTTGGATATTTCGGGAGATTGATCCAGCCGATCCAGGAGTAGTGAATGTTAGGTTAGTCGTCACATCCTCTTGCATAGTTATTAGGGTTTTTTTTTGGGTAGGGCTGTACGGATGGTCGTACAGGGGGATTTTGTGAGGGTAAGCCCCCCGTGTGTGGGCAATCAAATGAGTCACACGCATGATTGTGTAGCTGTAATTTGGATAGCCATGCATAGGGGCGCCCGAATGGGAAAAACAGGCGCACAATGGGCGCGCATCTATTCGAAGCACAATTGCACATGCGTGTGTAGATGTGATCCTGATAGTAGCGTATGTGTGCGCAACTGTGTAGAGAACAAGCGCGCCGGAAGGTGCATATGTGTCTGTGACAGGGGCGCATGTGTGCACCTCTATATCACTGACAGTCGTGCATGAGTGCGTGACTATGGGATGAACATGCGCGCATATGTGCACGCCTGTGGGGAAAATAGTCGTGCCCTTGAGGCAAAGCTGAGGGGTGTAAAAACTTATATTTTTTGAAGATTGTGGTGTTTTTATGGGTTGTGATGATTGATCAAGTACTGTATGTGTGGATGCAGGTGAGTAGTTTGATGATGCTAGTCCATTGGAGGGAGAGGGATTGGGCGTGCTTGAGGGAGGTGGATTAGATTGCGTAGCTCGGGGACAGAAGGACATTGATTGGTGGGGTGTCCTTCTCTCTCGCATAGTGTGAAAGGAGGTTGTACTCATGGGGGAAGTGGAGTGGTGGGTTCTTTCTTCTTTCCTCTGCCCCCATCTGTAGCAGTGGTGCTAGTGACTGGGGGTGAGGGTGGTACAGTTGGAGTAAGTATTGGAATCTGCATCGGGATTCCTTCAGTTTGGAGAGGGAGGGATGGTTGAGGGACCACTGCAGGGGGATGTAGATACCATATTGGGATGGCCAGCACCATATTAGGAAGGGTAAGTGTTGCGGCTACCTGGAAAGATTGTACGCCCAGTGGGGGGTAAAAGAATGGGATTTGAGTAATGGCTTGGGGGATTGTCTCCCAAACCGGGATGTGGCCCTGAGGGAGGGTGAAATCGAGAACAAGTGAAGATGAAGAGTTTTCAGGGGATTCCTGAGGGGGGATCTCTACGAGTAGTGGGATGTCAAGGATAAAAGAAGCCTCATTGGGAGGGAGGGTATCTCTAGTTTCAGTTCCATTGGATGAGATGACACAAACTTGTTCTGAGTGATGGATGAGCGGTGGTGCTCCATGGTATGTCCCTAGCAAGGATGGGTCTTTGAAAATTCTGGGGCCCATCTCGATGAGAGGGTAGGTATCGGGATTAGTGTGGACAAAAGGGACGATGTTATTGATATTGGAGGAAGGGTTAGGTTCATAATGTGAAACTTGATCAATGGTGATGATCTTCCAGTTATGGGGGAACATCATGGTTCGAAACACAGAAGAGGTGATTTCCTTCATAGCGTACATGTAGCTACGACCAAACAAGATATTGTAATCGAGTGGGGCATCGATAACCTCAATGTCGATAAGGATAGTTTTTCCCTTGATTCCAATGGGGACATTTTGGAAGATCCCTTCGAGAGAGGATGGTCGTCCGCCATAAGCTCTCAAAGTGATGGTGGATGGTATGAGCTCAGGGGAGCCAAGTTTATGCCATATGAATTTGGACATGATGCATGTGGATGCACCTTCATCGATGATGAAATGATGAACCGTGATGTTCTATATTTTAACCGGTATTTGGAAAGCTACCAGAGTGGGGAGGCAAGGTTCCCCACTATCAAGATCAAATGTGATGAGTCGGGTATCAGTGGGGTCGACTACGCCCAGGGTGGAAAGTAATGACTTTCATTGAGTGGGACAGGTTTGAAGGAATTCTAAGACTGACATGGCGGTAGGAGATTGTTCCAAGTCATCGACCATACTATAGTTGTGGGCTTCCCTAGCCTAAGGGTTGTTGACATTCCTTCGCAATGGGTGTTGGGTTGTGAAAAAGGTATAAATATCTTCCTTTTTTTCCACAGTTTATGATATCATTCTTATTGACTTTTCAATTAATTAGGAATAAATAGGAAAGAACATGATTAATATGTCTCTTAGAGTTGTTATTTAAGTTTTATTAAATAGATTCTAAATTACGATTGGAATGGTTTGATTTTGTTATAGAATTGGACAAATAACTGTCAAAGATAACCAAAGAGATTTTGGCTATGCGCAAGCTATTAGAGATTGAAGACTTTTTAGGCGCAAAGCAGTTTGAAGATAATACATTTGCTATATTGTAATTTTATAATAGTAAAGAAATCCTGAGGATATTTCGATCCTCAGGATAGCTTGATTTACCCAAGCTATTGTAATATATAAGAGGGTAATAGATCCAAAAAAACATAAGAAAAAACTCCATTTTAAGTATTCAGATTCAGAATTGCCCTGCGCGAGCAGTTGTTGTAAATGTTTAACTAGTTATGGAATCAATAAAAGTTTTGAGTGTTTTTATCATCCCTGCGTTCTAAGTTTCTCGTAGTAGTACTTCTGAAGACCGAGGGCCTATTCTAAAGAAGCTATTATCTCATTCTGTAATTATATCAGTTCAGAGTTTTCATTTCTATTTCGTGATTCAGATTTATTTTAATTGAATGAGTGTATCAATGAATTGATGATTGTTTGTAGAAGACAGGCATTTCCTTAAGTATTCATGATTTTTGTTATGATTTCCATTTCTGAATATTGTTGCTTGACAATTCCTCACATTTTCATCTTTGTTGTTCCTTTGCTTTAGATTTACAATTGATGTTCCTTTCAGTTAAAGTTACATTAGTTGTTCCTTTCAGTTAAGGTTACGATAGTTGTTCCTTTCCGTTAAAGTTACATTAGTTGTCCCTTTTGATTAGAATGCAGTTGTTATTTCTTTCCACAGATAGAATAATTCGCTATGTCCTTTCCAGTAATTAGAATTCATGATTGATAGATTAAATCTACAAGTCCTTTCTTAGATTCAATTACTGCTTTATAGTTAAGTGAATTCAATTAGATTAATTAGTTTCTTTCATTTTATAGCATCTTAGTAATTAGATTTCAATTTCATTTAGTTCTTAGAATCTTTGGTAAACGTTTGAGGAACTTTATTGTTGATGAACTCAGATCTGGTTTAGCTACAAGATTTTAGGCTACCTACATAAACTTTGCCAATATTCTTGAGATAAAAGATGAATCCCTGGGTTGATAAATTAATGTTAAACTAAGGTTGTTTTTAGGACATCTTTAGAGCTCAACATTTTGGCGTTGTTGACAGGGATAATGTCATAGGTAGCATAGGTTGTGTCTATGGAGGACCAGGTACTGAAGATGGAAGGTAAGAACCTACACAGGCCATAAGTAAAATGCTTATGCCAACGCTTACCTCCAGTTGACACTTAAAAGGTCTCATAGGTGTTTCTTTTGTTGAAATTTCTTTTGTTGTTGTGTGAAGTGTGTATGACTAGAAAGAAGGATCTTGAAAAAACAAAACCCCCACCAAAAACTACCAAAAACCAGGGTTCGGTGATCCCTGGAAGAAGCACTTTTATAGACGAAATCATCAAAAAAGGTGAATCTCAAGCTTTGGTTGGACTTAGGAAACGACCCACCCGAATCCCTCAGGCATTAGTTTCACCAACTATGGCCCACGCTAAGATTCATAGCAAATCTGAAGGGACCGAGCAGAGTTTTCAAAATACAGATCTCCCACTGCTCAATCCCTTAGAAGAGGGAAGCTCTAATAATCTAGAGGAGGGAATAGGAAAAACTAGCAGGGTTGCCAAGGCATACCCACCACCACCACCACCTAATCCTGAGTCTCCCGTGAGAGAAGGAGGAATATCTGAAATCCCAGATAAAGGGAGTGCAGTCAAATTCCTTGGAAGACCAAATAATCAACAATTTCAAATAGAATACCCAGATCAAGAACCTCCTGAAAATTTTTGGCACATTTTCGAACAAATGGCACAAGCAAATCAACAACAACCCCAAACCTCCACGCTGGAGTATCCAATAGTTGATCCAATTGCCAATGCCCCCATGAAATCAATCCCCTTACAAAACCTACCAACCTTCCCTGGATTGATCTCAGAAGACCCAGATGCATTCCTATTTGAATTTGATGTCCTATGTAGAGGGTATGACTACACCTCTAAACCCCAAAAATCAAAACTATTCCCCTCTACCTTGAAGGGAGCAGCCCTACGCTAGTTCATGGGATTGGGAGGTGGAACCATCAATTCATGGGACCATATGAAACAAACCTTCTTGTTAAAATATCAGGATTATTGCAGAACCAAAGACCTAAAAGATGAAATCTTTCAAATGACTGCGAAAGAAAATGAATCATTAGAAGAATATGTCGAAATATTTCAGTATAATTTGCAAAGATCACCCTATGGTACATTACCAGGTCTAGTATTCAAAGCAACTTTGATTAAGGGTATGAAAGATGAATGGGTAGAAACATTGATGGGGAAAGGTGACATTTATCAGGAAACTTATGAAGATATTGTTTTATTGTGTATTAGGTGCTCAGGAGGGAGTACACATACTAGGTCAAGAATGCAGACATCCCTCACAAGAAATAACAATATCTCCAGCGGGGGTGTCACGCGAGCTGAAGTCGGTAATCTCCTAGAAAACTTTAAAATAGATATTTTGAGCACTCTGACTACACAATTGGATGTATTGTAGGCCAAACAGAAAAAGGTAGAGGCAGAACAAACCTTGGCTATATTTTTCCACAGGTGTAGAAAGAAACACGGTCTAAGAGAATGCCCCTTGGATATAGTTCAGGTCTGTGCTATTTGCGCCAAGGATCATGACACAGAAGACTGTCCATCACTCCCGGGATTGAAAGTTGTATTCAAAGAGGCAGAAGAGGAAACAGAACCATTATATCTGATGGCTCAGCGCCGTCAGTGGCAGTCCCGGCCTCAAAATACATTTCAGGACCCTTCCTCTTTCTTTCCTGGACAGTACAATCAACAGTAGAATCCTAGACAGTATAATCAATAGAAGAATGTTGGCAGCACATGGCAGGGCCAGCCATTTACTAATCAGAACTGGCAGCCCCAGCAATACCCACCTGCAATCCTCACTTGGAAAAACCAGTCTGCCACAAACCCCAACTTGCAAAATCAACCAACTACAAGTTCCAATTTGGCCAAATTCACAATACAACACCCCATCCTAGCAAAATTCGAATAATACCTACCCTCCACAATGGCCTAACTTGACTGCCCAAAACCCAAATTGGAACCAGAACTGGTAGCACCCCATGGGGATGAATAACCAACCTATGGGGATGACCTCTCAAACCCAACCTCCCTTATAGACTCCACTCCCATTGCCCCAATCACAATTGTACCCTCATTTACCTTCCCAACCCCACCCAAATCCCAATAACATGCCAGCTCAGCTCATCCAGATCATGGAAAGTGGAGAAGGGGAAATCAATTCAGTAGGGTGCAATGAACTTCGGTTAAGATCGGGGCGCATCATCTCTCCCGAACAAAATGACGTTCCCCAAGAACAGGGGAATGAAAAACAACTAGCAGTAACACCCTCGACTGTGGTAATAACAGAAGAAATTAGGCAAGGGAGGGACACAATCAAATCACAAGACTCTGATAAGGATGAAATTCCCTCCCCTCCATTTCCCGAAAGACTGATGATAGTGAAACCCACCATATATCCTGACTTCGACATTGTAGGGGAACTCAGGAATCTATACATCAAAATTCCACTCCTGCAAGCCCTACAAGACATATCAATCTACGCAAAGACAATCAAGGAGCTATGTGGGAGGAAGCCCGTCAGAAAAACAAAAAATTCATCATCAATAGTTCATGTAGTGGGAACCTTATATGATCTAATTTTGGGTAACAGTGGTTCCATCACTCTGAAGGTTCAATATATCTTAGTAGCTACCACTGTGACATCATCACTGTGAGATATATTGTTGTAAACATGTACCAATCAACCTGTAACAACCTATACCAATAACTTATGCCAACATGTACCATACATCAACATGTACCTCAACTTGTACCATAAACAAGTGCATCAACCATGCACCAATCTGTACGTCAACATGTACCATCAAAGAGTGCATCAAACTTGCACCAAATATGTACCAATCATGCATCAAATACACATAAACTATGACTCACCAAGATGTACCAACATCATCGAATATACACCTCATGTATGTGCCAACCCATCAACTTCTTGTCTCAACCATGTACCCAACATGTACCTCAACCAAAATCCCTCATCAATTTTACCATCCAAATCTGATTTGTAACTCTGTAATAGACCTGGGGTATATGATCACATATATGCAAACCTTCATTAACTTTAACAACAAGAGACTATCATTTTCATCAAACTTTACTTTAGTCTCACATGACTAATTTTGGATTAGTCAACAACCCTAACTTGAAATAATCATAACTATGTACCTCTAGTGAATAAAGATCTGAAAATAGTACACAATGTTCTTCAGTGACTTTTATGCAATTCCTTCAGGTTTCACTGCTTGGAACCTCTAAGAAAAGGAGTTATAGAAAAAATGGCATACCTTGTTGAATTTTGGCTTATTCTAGAGATTGAACTTGTATAGAATTCCCCAAACGAAATATTTTCTGTATATATCGGAAAATGGTACACAATGTACTACAGACTGTACTCTAACAAATACATTTTTTCTTACTTAATTTGGATCTGTTATGAAGACTTTATGACATTTTTACTAGAAACACATGTTTTAGACTAGTTATGGGACTAGCCACAAACCCTATTTTCCATGGAGTGTAACTTCAAAAATACAACGACCCACAATTTGCAATTTTTATCACAACTACTTGGAGATGTTTCCTCAATGGCCTCAAAATTTCGCAGTCTGAATCATTCTAGAAAAAAAGTAATTGCGAAAATGGTGAGATGACTTGTAAATAACATACCTTAGAAAGAATCATCAAAAGAGTTTATCCTCCCTTGAATTTTGGCCTTCTTTACTTCACATT
>ML839163.1:0-10700 GCA_009831015.1 Picea engelmannii | reverse complement strand
ATAATTCCAAGCCAACCAAAGCTAACAAGCTCAAGAACCCCTTCTCCATGAGATCTCCTCTCCTTTTATAAGTTGAAGAGGATAAGGTGAGGAGGTTAGGATGATCCCACTAAATCATGAAAGCAAGTAAGATCCAAACCATTTGGATGTCACCTCACCATGGAAGTTTCTCCTTCTAGAAGATTCGAGAAAACACTCATTTTTCCCACGTGTAAGCATTCTTGCACCTTGCTTATAGTGCAACCTGTGAACTTTTCGCACCCTAGCTATGATCCAGCCTATGAGAATCAGACATTCTCGCACCCTAATACATAGGCAGCCTGCGAACTTCCTTTTTTATAAGGTTTTTACAGAGGAAAATGCAACTTCTTTTTTCAGGAAAAATTCTTCTCCCTTCTCTCTTCAGGAACTCAGGCCACTAACTCTTCTGAAGGCAACAGATAGGTTTACATCATTAACGGTCATAGGGATGATGAAAATAATGTGTAACAGCCAAGCAACAAAGAACCCATCAAGTTTGTCAAATATACAACCTATGACAACAACAAACCTGCAGAAACAAAAGAAGATAATCAATTGCCCAGGAGGAGTAAAGAAAAAGGTACCAGATTTAAAATTGTAGAGCAGAGAAATAATACACTCTCTGCTCAAAGAAATCATCAGCATGGAAGAAATCAGCCTTCTCAAAGAAGACATCCATTTTCCAGGTACCAGGATTTTTTCTATGGATATTGTTTTTTCTGTTCTAACTTTGGTCACAAAGTTGTAAACTGTTCTTTAAAATTTAGATATGAGCAATCAAGACATTCAAGGTATAGGTATCTTCCACAACAAATAATGAGACAGACAAGTAACAAACCACCACAGACTGCAAATCACTTGATGGCTGGGAAAAGGAAACAGGTTAAGCATAACAATCGTTACGATCCCTTATTCAATGAACTAGAATGTTACGTCTGTCATAATTATGGACATAAAGTTGTTGACTGTCACTTAAAGAACTATGAACCAGATTTGAATCCTTCTGATGAAAATGTCAAGGTTTGGAAGAAGAAAGAAAGTGACAAGTGTGGATTAGTGTTGTCATCTCAAAGACAAAAGAATCCTTGGTATATAGACAGTGGATGCTCCAAACATATGACGGGGGACAAAGGTAAGTTTCTATCTCTAAGTGAAATAAAATCAGGATACGTAACATTTGGAAATGATGCTCTAGGTAAAATCAAGGGTAAAGGTATCTGCTCAGTGTAAGTCAAATGTGTGACAGAGGATGTGAAGTGGTGTTCACTTCCAAGTACTGCAAGATAAAATATGTAAACTCAAGACAAGTGGTGGCTAAAGGCATAAGGATATAAAATAATGTATATGTGATGAAAGAAGATAGATAAGAGTGTCATCTAAGCAAACATGATGAGAGTTGGTTATGGCATAAGAGACTTGGACATCTAAACTTTGATCACTTAATCAAGCTCAAAAATCTTGAGGCAGTAAAAGATCTTCCAAGAATATTAAAGCCACAAGATTTTGTGTGTAAACCCTACTAAGTAGGAAAGCTAACCAGGACACAGTTTAAATCCAAGAGCTCTACTTCAACAGAAAAACCACTCCAACTAGTTCATATGGATTTATGTGGACCATCAAGACAGGAAGGCACAGGGAAAGAAAACTACTTCATGTTGATCATAGATGATTACTCCAGACTTACTTGGGTTGCCTTTCTCAAAGAAAAAACTGAAGCATTTGAGAAATTCAAAATATTTAAAGCCTTAACTGAGAATCAAATAGGCAACAGGTTAAAGGCAGTAAGTTGAGATAGAGGAGGAGAATTTATGTCAAGTTATTTCAAGGAATTATGTGATAAACATGGGATCAAGAGAGAATACACAATTCCAAGAACTCTACAACAAAATGGAGTAGTTGAGAGGAAAAATAGAACAATGCAGCAAATGGCTAGGTCAATGATGAATGAGAAGAACATTGGTCAAACCTACTGGGTAGAATCAATACACACAGCAGTCCATGTTCTTAACAAAGCCCACCTTAGACCACACAGTGACAAGACACCTTATGAACTGTGGTATGGGAGACCTGCTTCAATCAAACACTTCAAAGTCTTTGGGAGTAAGTGTTACATAAAGAATAATGATGAGAACCTTGGCAAGTATGATGACAAGGCTGATGAAGGCATCTTCTTAGGGTATGCTACAAATAGTAAAGGATACAGATGCTATAATAAGAGGTTGCATAAATTGGTTGAGTGTATTGACATAAAATTTGATGAAGGAATCCCAGTAAGAGAGGTGAACAATACTTAATCAACAATAGAGGATATATATGAAGTTGAAACTGAACAGGTCCAAGAATCAAAACAAGAAGGCACTGAGTCAGATGAAGATGCAAATATTCAGGCAGACTCAAATCAGCAGACAGCATCAAATTCTTCCTCCATAATTACTCAAAAGAATCATCCTGCAAGTCAGATAATTGGTGAAAAAGACAAAGGTGTACAAACCAGGAGAAAGATAATCAAAAACTATGAGCAATCACATATAGCCTTCACATCCATGGTGGAACCCAAGAACTTCAATGACGCCAGTAAAGATGTAAATTGGTTAAACTCTATGAATGAGGAATTGGACCAAATTGAAAAGAATGACACTTGGGACTTAGTTCCTAGGCCAGTAGACAAAAATGTAATAGGATCAAAATGGGTCTACAAAAATAAGATTAATGAGCAAGGACAAATTCTCAAGAATAAATCCAAATTGGTCTGAAAAGGGTATGCTCAAATAGAAGGATTGGATTTTGATGAGACATTTGCGCCCGTAGCAAGACTAGAAGCTATGAGAATGTTGCTTGCCTATGCTTGTCATAAACAATTTAAAGTCTATCAAATGGATGTCAAGTCATCTTTTCTAAATGGAGATTTAAATGAAGAAGTCTATATGGAACAAACAGAGGGTTTCCAACTGTCAGATAACCCTGACCTTGTCTGCAAGCTGAAGAAAGCCTTATATGGGCTGAAACAAGCCCCTTGTGCCTGGTATCACAGACTGAATATGTATCTACAAGACAAAGGGTTCAAGAGAGGAACAGTTGATAGCAATCTATATATCAAAACAGAAGGTAATGATATGCTCATTGTGGTGGTCTATGTCAATGATATCATCTTTGGTAGTAATAATGCTTCATTGGTAACATGGTTTGCTTCTGCCATGCAGTCTGAATTTGAAATGTCCATGATCGAGAAACTGTCATTTTTTCTTAGCCTACAAATTACTCAGAGGTCTAAAGGCATATTTATTTCTCAAGAAAAATATCTCAGGGAAATGTTGAACAGGTTTCAAATGGAATATTCTAAACCTGTGAGCACACCTATGGTCACTGGATGTAAGTTAAGCAAGGATGATGATTCACCTGATGTTGATCAGAGTTCATATAGATCTATGATAGGCAGCCTATTGTATATCACAGCATCTCATCCAGACATAATGAATGTTGTTGGAATAGTAGGAAGGTATCAGGCCGCACCTAAACAGAGTCATTTGTTAGCTGTCAAACGAATATTCAAATACTTGAAAGGAATAATGGACTTTGGCCTATGGTATCCTAGGACTCTGAATTTTCAACTATCAGTCTATTCAGATGTTGATTGGGCTAACTGTGTGGATGAAAGGAAAATCACGAGTGGAGGTGCATTCTTCTTAGGAGATTCCCTTGTCTCATGGTTGAGCAAGAAGAAAGGTTCCATTTCCTTATCAACGACAGAATTTGAATACATTGCAGTTGCTACATGCTGCACTCAAGTACTATGGATGGTTCAGACCCTTGCAGATCTAGAAGTAATATGTACTTCGCCAATCCCAATTCACTGTGATAATACCAGTGCAATTAGTCTGTCAAAGAACCCTTTGTTTCACTCTAAGACCAAGCATATACCCATCAAGTATTAGTTCTTGAGGGAACAGGTAACCAACTCTATGGTTTTTGTGCATTATGTTCCATGCAAAGAACAGATTGTTGATATCTTCACTAAACTGCTTGCAAAAGCTCAATTTGAGTATCTACGCCAGAAATTGGGCATGACCCCGTTATCAACCTAAGAGAGTCCATCCTGTGAGGGGGAGTATGTGTTGGTTGAATATATGATACCTTCGATGAGTATTGCAACAACTCAAGGGGAGCATGTTTTCTTTGACATTGATGTCAAAGGGGGAGAAAAGGAATGGACCAGACCGAAAGAGGTCGAAACAGATTAGCGCAGCCATTCAGGGTTGCCATCAATGCCAAAGGGGATATTTTTGGCATATTTGCAGACAGATCGTTGGCAAGAACAACAATGGTATGGGTTCAGGCAAGAACAACATAGGAAGAACGTGATTTTCATTGATGGAAAGAACAACAATAGTATGTTACAGGTAGAACAACAGGGTTACTATCGGGAGTGCGCTTGTCATTTGATGGAAAACAGGCTTGGAAGACATCATAAGTCCAGACAGGAGGAGCGCGCATATGGAGGACATATCTCAGGCATTAGATCTGAGTGTGGGGACTGGCCGTCATTTGATCTAGGAGAACCTGCATGTTCTTTAAAGTGAAAAGTGAAGTGGGTTCACAAAATCTCGAAAACAGGAGGATTGTCCATCATCGGGCAAGACACGTGGCTAAAGTTTGCCATTTCATTGACTGAAAAGTCAAAGGCACGAGGTGCTCTATCCTTCCAACTTGCGAAACGTGAAATGTAGAAATGGTTTGATCCATCGGATCAAGGAGAAATCTGGACCATCGATCCAAGAAGGACATGTGGCGAAAGATCATCTTTTCGCTGACTGGAAAGTCAAAGGAATGAGGTGCCCTAACCTCTCGAACTCGTGATAAGCGAAATTGTGAAATAATCTTAGTCGTAGGATCAAGGACGAATCTGGGCCGTCAGATCCAGGAGGTAGTTCATGATAGGCCACGTCAGAAAGAACAGGTAGCAGCCTACATCAGCAAGGACACGTGGCACAATCATACAAGGAAAAGTGTCAAGGTGATTTGACGTTTCAAGTATGTGAATATTTCAAATATGAGTGACACATGGCAGCCACTCAGGTCATGACACATCATCAAGTGACGTCATTCCAAGAGTTTAGTTTCGGGAGTTTTAGTATCAACAATCCCCCAAAGTCCCAAAAGTTGAAGTCATGGGGCAGTGGATAGTCGTCCGATCACCACGGAATGTGGACCATTGATCTGAAGAGTGAAGCGCTCAAATGACTAGCCAGTGGTCATATCTCGTGGTCACATCATCGAGAGATGGAGAGTAGAGCTAGTGCAGCCAAGCTCCATTTCGGAGTTCGCAACATGGAGAGTCGAGATGACTCATCACAAAATCCCTGAAATGCAAAATTGCGAAATGCATCTTCGAATTAGGCTGTGGTCACCATTGGTGGTCATGTGAAGGTAGGAGCATGCAAGATTCTAGGCTCCATTTCAGATATTGGGAATTCCAAAGGAAGGAGTCAAGGAGACTCACGGGAGAATCCCAAAACACAAACTTGTGAAATTCATTTTTGAATTAGGTTGTGGTCACCGCTGATGGTCACGTGAGTGGAAGGAGCTAGCATAGTTAAGCCCCATTTTGGGTACCGAGAGTTGGAGGAGTCAAGGGACTCATGGGAGAATCCCCGAAGTGAGAAATCATGAAATTCACTTTCGAATGGGGCTTTGGTCATAGCCATTGGTTATATCAGCGGAAGATTGGGGAAGGAGCTAGTGCTAGACTCCATTTTGGAGTTTTGTGAGTGAAGTGAGGCAACTCGCAGCTGGATATCCTGGAACGTGAAATCATGAAATGACTTCTGAATAGGATTTTGGTCATCGCCTGAGACCACTGATGGTTTCTTCTAGAGAATTTGAAGACTCTTCAGGGTGATCGCCAAAGAAGACAAAGAGTCTCGAGGAAACTACCAGTGGAGTGTAGACTCATCATAGAGTCGACTAACAGATGGAAAAGGTACAAAGATTGTTACAGCCAGCGAAGCCAAAGGATCTCAGGAGAAGGACCAGTGATGATGAGCACAGTGTAGTGTATGCAGTGGGATAGCGCATGCAGCATGCACGAGGTGCACAGAGATTATAAAAATGTAGAATAGAGAAGAGATTGTTGTTGCTATTGTAAGTGATTCATGGAAGTAGAAGCATGAAGACTACGGGATAAAAAGTGCAGCGGAATCAAGGAACAGTGAAGCATATCTGAGACAATAAAAGAAGGCTGAAGTGTAGATGCAGGTATAGAGGAGAAGATCAGAAAGCTCAAGATGATGCGAGCAGAGAGACACTGATGCAGGTAGAGCAAAGCAGTGTAGAAGAATGGTGAAGTGACTGGTAAGCCATTAATAAACATTGTCTCACTGTAATAGATCACAGAAAGCAAAGATTTATATTTCAGGGTGGTAGGGAGGTGCTAGGGAGGATAGGTGTCCTCGGAGTTTCAAGTGGGTGCTTAAACACAGGGAGTTGTAGCTTCCATCTGGTTTCAGCCAGAAAAACCAGGGTGGCAGGGTGGTGCAAGGGAGAACAAGTGTTCTCAGTTATACAGGTTGGAGCCTATGCTTCCATCCAGTTGGTGCTAGAACACTTAGGGAGTTGGTGCTTCCTTCTAGTGGGTGCTAGAGAAACTAGAGAATTGGTGCTCTCAGCAAGTTGCAACTTGCAAAACAAAGGTTGTAGCCTCAAGAGGAGTTGGAGCTCCCAAGAATGATAATGTAAAGAATATAAAGAATACTTATCATATCAAGAAGAAGAGGTTTTTCCCTTTATGGGTTTCCTCAGGAAATATCTGTCTCTATATATTTCATGTGTGTGGTTATTGTTGAATACTCTACTACTTGCTTCCCTCCATTATTGTGATTTTCATTGAGTGTTATGTAAAGAGTTTAAAATAAGAATAATTGTTTAAGCACGGTAACAACTGATTCACCCCCCCTCTTAGTTGTCCAACACACGTGCATGGGCCCGGATTCCCTCTGAAAAATAGGAACGCAATTGATCCACAGAGCACTGAGTGCATTTTTTTTGGCTATGCCGACGGTTTGAAGGGATATAGACTTATTGACCTTTCCTCGAACCGGATCATCATTGAGCGAAGTGTCCAATTTGAGGAAAGTGTCTCGCATGTACCTCAACAACCGCATGCAAACACCTTCATTCTTTCACCTGTCTGAGATGATGAGCATGCACATGATGAATCTTCAAATGAGAGTTCTGATTCAGACGACTCAAATGATTCAGATTCAGAGTCGGTATAGTCAGATGCAGAGTTAGATCATCTAGATGGAGTTGAAAAGCCAAAGTAGAGGCCCAAGTGGGCACAGACTACTCTTTAGGATGTAGGGGATATGGTTGGTGATCCAACCAATACTAGGAAGAATCGATCTGATTTCGAGGATCCTCCTATTTCACTCACTTCCATTGAACCATTTCCCTCCAGGAATATTTTCTTGGTTCAGTCTTCAGATCCACAGTCTTGTGTCAAGGCTGCTGGAAATCCCTTTTGGGAATCCACCATGCAGGAGGAGTACAATTCCCTCCTCGAGAACCAGAATTGGGATTTGGTTCCCCTTCCTTCTGGGAGGAAACTTGTTAGATGCAGATGGGTCTACAGGACCAAGAGCACAGTGGATCGAAAAATTAGTAGATACAAAGCCAGGCTTGTTGTCAAAGGCTTTTAGCAGGTTCATGGTATTAACTATGATGAGACCTTCACTCCAGTAGCGAAGATGGATTCCATACGATTGGAACTTTCCATTGCGAAAGCCAAAGGATGGGAAGTCCATCAGATGGACATGAAGAATTCATTTCTTCACGGTGATATCCCTGAAGAGATCTACATGGAGCAGCCCCAGGGATTTATGTAGGACTTATCTTTGGTTGACTGAAGAAGTCCCTTTATGGCCTCAAGCAGGCTCTAAGGGAATGGTTTGCCAAGATGGACTCCTACCTGTTGTCACAAAACTTTGTACGTTGTAAATCATACATGAATGTCTACATGCTCGAGATGGACAATTCACTTCTACTTTTAGTTATGTATGTTGATGATTTGTTGATCACTGATTGATCGACTTCAACAATTGTTGTAGTCAAGAGGATTCTACATTGCAGGTTTATGATGATGGACATGGGTCTGCTATACTTCTTCCTTGTAATCGAGATTAGTCAGGATGCATCATGCATCAAATTGTCTCAGGCCAAGTATGCACAAGATCTCCTTGAGAGATTTCACATGACAGACTGCAAGTCTACTCCAACTCCTTTCCTATCAGGGGTCAAACTTGAGGATGGCAGGGAGACTCCATTGGTTTACAGCACATTGTACAGACAGCTAGTGGGGAGCTTGTTGTATCTCACACACTCCAGACTAGACCTCTCATATGCAGTTGGCGCAGTTTCCATGTTCATGCAGAAGCCGCATGGGCTACATTGGAAGGATGCAAAGCGTATCCTTCAATACATACAGGGCACCATCACCTTTGGGATTCATTATGTAGTAGAATCTACATTAGATATCATTGGGTTTACTGATTCCGGTTGGGCTGGCAATAGCACTAATCACAAGTCCACATCTAGTTACTCACTCAGTCTTGGTTCCAAGCCTATATGTTGGTCGAGCAAGAAGCAAGATGCCATTTCTCTATCTATTGGCATGTTTATAGGCAGAATGTGCTTGTCATTGATGGCAAGAACAACAGTGACTATGTTATGTTTATAGGCAAGTAAAGCAGCAATGATGGAAAACAGGGAAGGAATAAGTTCAGGAGAAGTGAACAGTATGCAGAGATGAGAAAGCTCAGAAGAGATAGCAGTTTCCAAAAGCGCAGATGAGGTCCAAGTCATCAGGACTCGTAGAAGGATCAAAGGTCGAGGCCTTTGACACATAGACATTCTTCCAAGTCAGGAGGAAGTGTAAGCTCAAGAGGAGGAGTGACAGTGATCGTCGGATCAATAGCTAGACAGGAGGAGCACGTAGAAAGATCGAGCCGTCGATCTGAGAACATGATTGACGAACAATGATTAGTCTGGGTCTAAATATGTGAGGAGTTTACACTCAGGAAATTTTGAGATTTGAAATTCCCAGAATGCGAAGTTCCATCAGTCGTCGGCTCTGGAGATCAGACAATGACCATTAGATCATGGAGATCTATGTCAACAAATCTCATCCTTAAGGACATGTGGCAGACCATGTCAGCAAACCACGTCATCAAGGACACGTGGCTCAATTAGACAACGAAAATTGTCAAGTTGATTCGGCATTTTAGGTATGTGTAAATCACAAATCTAAGTGACACGTGGTAGTTGCTCGGCTCGTGACACGTCTTCGAGTGAAGCAAGAGTTACGTCACTACGGGAGTTTTAATTCAGGAGTTTTACCACCAGTACACACGCAAAGACCCAAAGTGGATACGAGCTATCCGATCTGAAAATCACTTCAGGTGTATTCTCAATTGTTGGTCGTGTAGTAGGATACGTATCAATGGAACTGTTGGTGTGTTGTAATTTGTGAATGTCATATGAAACATATTTAAATATTTGCAAGGGAACCTCCTTCCTCACCAATTCATACTAATTGCTTACATGGATGCACTTTCTCACTAATGCCATTCCACTACACCTAGAGAATGTCCCATTGTTGGCAGGCGAAATTGACCATCCGTCAACTGGAAGAACAAGTCTAGTCCGGGGTTGTCTAAGTAACCCAAGCCGTTTGGTGTAACTCATTCTGACGGGTTTAATGGCTCTATTAGCCAATCTAAAATCCTAAAAAGAAAAACAAACAAAAGAAGGAAATAACTAATTAATTACTAAACAATATGTTATATATGTACATATACTCTAATATAACTATTGTAGGTGTATTTAAGCAGAAAATATACAAATCTCACTTATGTACATCATTTACAAATTGCAAGTTTTAATCGAAACTTACAAAATCATTGTGAAAAAGGATTTCTTTTAAGAAGCAGATAAAGAAGTCACATTAAAATATTTTTTGTTTTCTTTTATAAATCTAACTAATCTTGAATTGAATAAACTATGAAACACAGATGTGCAACTAATCAAAAGCTAATCTAGACATTATGGTTTCATTAATATGTAAATGAAAGAAATTAGAAACACAAAGAAGCTAACATGTTGTTAGTTCGTGAGATGTGTCCAAGCCATCTGTATGAATGAAGATCATCTAACTTCCATGCCTACGAGATAAATCTGCAATAGACTTTATACTATGATTGTTTTGAATAAATTCATAAAAAGTATTGGTAGCTGAGGTTTAATGACAGAGCAGGGAACACAAATTGAACCCTGTGATCTTATGATCGCAAATAATTACATCAATACAAATCTGAGTGTGACGTATTGCATTTCATCATTCAACTAAAAATCAAAGATAAATCCTATCATTCGAATTGAAAATATGATCACAGTGTTAATATTTAGAGCAGCAAATTATAGACGATATTTATAACATAAGTATCCCAAACATAATAGATCACTGAGTCTAAAGCCACCAGACCTATTAATATACCAGGATTAACAAAACATGAATGAAAACACCACTCACAAAAGGCTAAAGCCAAAATGCTATGTGCTATTTCATTTAGTCTTGGAATCATTCATCCATCTTCTGCTCTAAGCCAAGATGTCAGTCAATTACAAAA
>ML839162.1:26656-43383 GCA_009831015.1 Picea engelmannii | reverse complement strand
TCTGAGTTATTTATGGGTTAATTGTTGTGAATTTTTTCTTTGTGTATGAGACATAATTGTATGTTGTTGTAATAAATGTATTAGCTGCAATTCATGTTTATTTAGCATGTTGTAGCTACATTTAATTAATGGTAGACGAATGGTTAACACTATGTTTATTCCTATAGTTAGTAAGCTATAGGATTAGTTAGCATAAAATTTCAAATTTATTGGTATTTTTGCAAGTAATATTCCTCGATTAAGGTGGGGAACATTACAAATTGGTATCAGAGCTCAAGGTTCAACACCCATCTTGTATGGGCCAAGAGTTAATTTGAATTGGGAAAATTTGTTGTTGTATATTTCATTATGTGATGAATTTGGGGGGAAATGGTGAACCGGAGTGATATCCCCAAATTTGTTGGTAGATTCGAGTTTGATTTCTTCAATAAAATGTTGAAGGGAATATTTATGGAAGTGAGTTGTATGTTGCAGAGTTGAAATCTATCTTGTGCATTTGAATTCTACATTTTCATGGTGACAGTGAAGTTTGGTGATCGACGACCCAAATTATTTCGACCTTGAGAATCAACGGTTGAGATTCGTCTGTGAATTCCGAAGAGGGAGTTCCTGATAGGCTTTCAAAAATCATCTTTTAGAAAAATCTTGAAGTGTGGAATGAGGTTAAGTATGAAGAGAAAAACCCAATGGCATGAGTCTAAAAGAATAAGATTCATTGATTGACATCACTCTTATTTTTCAGAGCTCGTAGAGATTTTTTTTGGAAGGATCCATTCATAATTCTAGGGATAATTTTGTGTTTTGAAGAAGCTCATTTGACTGAGTTAAAGGTAGAGCAATTGTAATTTTTGTGAAGATCTGGACTGTTGGATGTGAAATATGTAAACCATTAGATCCTTAAAAAAATTGACTGCATAAGTATTCGTTCAAAAATTATGGTGGCAGTGTTGTGTTTCTGAAGGAGATTGTCTGATCGAGGTAACCATTGTGCAATTTAGGAACTTGTGATGATTGAGGTCCTTGGTCAGCATGACTGTTGACCGTATGATCTATTGGATGTGTGTGTTGTCTCAAAAGGGGAGAGGGTGAAAGAGAATTATTCGTCAACTTGCCATGTTAGTATTCCATATCAGATGACACATCAGTAAGGGAAGGCCAATCAAAGAGTACCACGTGGAAGTTGATGTAGGTGGGACGATGGTGGCTTTTGGTAAAGGTAAAGGTCAAATATTTAGGGATGAATCTTGACGATACGATGAGTTTTGAGGTAGATCCTAACCAACCATGGAATATAAAGATCATTTCAGAAGACCGTGTTCAGAAGGACAAGGTCGGAAAAAATCCTTGAAGGAGTGTTTCTGAAGGTCTTCAGAACAAAGTGTTATTTATGGTTTTAGAAAGGATGTTACCGAAGGAGAAAGCTCGATAGGCTATTAAACTTTGGGTTTCAAAAGGATTTGTGAGCATGGGGGAAGTTATTTTTTCTGATGGGAAGAAACCAAGAAGGAGAGCTCGATAGGCTTGTAGGAAAATGACATGGACAAATTAGAGGATGACCCATGGACTCAATAAAAAAGTGTCATTCCATGTCAACTAAATTTTCCATGAATTTTGTTTTCATATTTTAAGGGTTTTGAATTTGCAAAGGGATTTTGAGGTCCTAAACAACATTTTTAAGGGTAAAAAATAATGAGAAATATGTGTACATCTGGTACACAAACACTACTACATAGGGGCGAAAAATCGACGTCGTACTCCGACAATACCAATAAAATCGACTGTACTATCGAATTTTATTTGCAATTTTTGTATTTTTTTTAAAAGTGTTCGACGTTCATCGAATATCCGATGAAAATGACACAAAAATCATATAAGTGATGGTAAATTCCCTTTCGTATGATATCCAACATCCTAAGGCACCATTGCATATCCCATGGTTGACCAGGTCAAATATCCCCTTACCAAGGTTTGAAAAATTCAATATTTTTGAACGTTAAGCAACATCTCTTTGGTCATCGATTGTTGGAAGTTCGACGAAAAAAGGATATATAATTAAAAAAATTCTAAATTTTAGAGATGTTCGACGTTGTTGCTATACTAGTGATTGTTTGCAAAGGTTATATATAGGGGATATTTTTTGGTCAGAATAGAAAAAGTTTTTATTTTGTTAACTGCATTACAAATAGTTAAACTATTAGGTTGATTTTTGAAGATAATCATCACTGAACTTTTGGTAAGGAAAAATGTCACATAACATTCCTCCAGGAGGACAAGGAGATGTGAGATTTTCATTGGAGGCTTTGGGTGATCGAAAATGTTATTTCCCTTGTAAAAAGTGTAGGGGATATAATAGAAGGAGACTTTTAATAAAACAACTAAAAAACATTGTACATAGTATGGACACCTTGAAGGCGGGCATGAATATCATCCCTTGGTAAGTTATTCATTATATGTATTTATATCGCATATTGTTTTTGTAAATGTTTATATGTTAAACGTAGAAGAAAAATAATGATTTTTTTTTCTTTATGGATATATTCTATGTACACAACAAATTGAGAGTAAGTTAAGAATAGAAGAAGTAGACATAAGATGTATATTTTAATTAGGGTTTAGGGTAGGGTTTCATGGTTAATGGGTTTAAGGTTTAGGGTTATAGGGAGTAAGGGGTTAGGGGTTAATATTTTAGTGGTTTAAGGGTTAATAAGGCCATTAAGGCTCAGTTGTTAAGGGGTTAGGTTTTAAGGTAGGCTTAGGGGGTTTAGGTCCTATGGGATTTAGAGGTTAATGGTGTTTTAGGGATTAAGGGTTAGAGGTTTAGGATTAGGGATTAATGGGTTAGGTCGGGTTAGGGGTTAATAGTTTAGGTTCTTAGGGGGCTAGGGTTTATTGGTTCAGGGTTTAGGGGTTAGGGGTTGATGACTTAGGGGTTAGGGGCAATGGGGTTAAGGTGTTAAGGATTATGGGGATAGGGTATGAGGAGTTAGGGGCTATGGATTAAAGGGTTAGGGGTTAATTGTTTAGAGGTTAGGGTTGATTTAAGGGTTAGGGATCAGAGGGTTATATAATATAATCTCAACCCCTTATAAACCGTGGTCTCCAAGTTGTGGGAAAGTTTCCACCGACTTAAAATCTATGGTCACCAAATGAAATCAAGGATGAATATGACATAATGATGAAGGTGAAATAAGAATAGGTTTTTTTTATTGGTTGTGACTATATATTTCCAAAGTGTTTCTCTTTCTACATGTCAAGAAAAATAAAAATTTTCCTATATTTGTTCAACATATTCATAAACATATTGATAAATTTCACAAGTTTCATCATTGATTTGTTGTCTTTGTTTCTCGCTCTCACCTAAGTTGATTGCTCCATATGGAATACTAACTCCTAAGTACCCCTAACCATTGGATGGCCAATAACCTGTTAAACCCTAATCCCTTAGCCCTTGACCCCTTATAAACCCCCAAATCATTCAGTACCACAATCCTTGACCCCTAGTTAACCCATAATCCCTAACCGCTTAATCCCTAACCCCTCAAACTTGCATCACTAATGCATTAATCCATACTCCCTCAGCTCTAAACCCCTTATAGATTGATCTTTGGTCTCCAAGTTGGGCCCAGGGAAGTTTCCATCCACTTAACACTCATGGTCTCCAAGTGAAATCAATAAAGAATATGACATAATGATGAAGATGAAATAAAAATATGTTGTTTTTGTTGGTTGTGACTATATATCTCACAAAGTGTCTCTCTTTCTACATGTCAAGAAAAGTGTCTATCTTTGTCTTTGTTGTCTTTGTTTACCTATAATAATTTTCAGTGTTTGTATCGTTTAATATTTTTTATATACACTAATATTACTTGATTGTTTGTAATTGTAAATGAACAATTCCCTAGTGCATTTCCCATGGAGGAAGACGTGGTTGTACAAGCGCATGTTTAGGAACATGGAGAAAATATTGAAGATTAAGTTAATGATCCTATGGAAGAAGATGATGATGCTAATAACACAGTTGAAGAAGATGGGACAAATATATTGATCCAGGAGAAATTTAATAATGCTAGAATGGATTATGATGATGATCAACTTGATGGTTTTTTTGATATAACTGTACTTGAGAAGGAAACACAACCTCTTTATGAAGGCTCCAAAACAAGTCTTCTCTCTACTATATTGTTGTTGGTGAACTTAAAGGTTATGAATGGTTTGTCAAACACTTGTGTCACACAACCCCTAAGGTATGTAATATATTTTTTCACATTTAGTACATGATGATAAATGTTTTAATTTTTCCTATATTTTTATTGTTAGTTAATCATCTGTAAAATTTGGATGCAATATGTACAATTAATATTCTTTACATTAACCAATATTGATTTTTTATGTTGTATATTGTTAGGTGATTTTTTGTTACCACTGTCAAATATTTTATGTCGCACATACCAAGATTTACATGCCATTATGAAAGATATTGGAATCAAGTATCAAGTTATTCGTGCATGTCCTGATGATCATATTTTGTATTATGGAGAACACGTGTCAAAGAAAGAATGTCTGCAATGTCAAATTAGTAGATATCGAACCGATCAAGTAACAAAAACGGTGTCTCACAAGGTTCTTCGTTATATTCCCATAAATCCACGTTTGCGACGATTGTTCAAGTGCAAAACAATAGCACAGTTTATGGATTACCATGCAAAGAACATAAGTAAAGATGTTGTTCTTCGAATTTTTGCAGATGGATCTACATTTAAGAAGATAGAGGAAATATGACCACATTTTAAAGTCAAAGCTCGTAATCTTAGGATTTCATTGGCAGCTGACAGTGTCAATCCATTTGGAGAGCTCAGATCTACTTACTTGGTGTGGCATGTTTTTGTTATCAACAATAACATTCCTCCAAGGATGTCAATAAAGAGGGAGCACATAATGTTGGCAATGATTGTTCCAGGTATTTTCTTAGAATAATTTATTTTAACACAGTAACATCTCATTTGTCTTGTTTGTTTCATAATTATGTCTTATATTTTTTGTTTACTCACATATGTTCAATTATGTCTTATAATTATGTTTGATATTTTTTTATTTACTCATATATGTAGTAATTATCTACTATATGTTCAATAAATTAGGTAAGTACCAAGTAAAATATATGAATGCATATATCGAGCATCTTATTGACGAATTACTAGAGTTATGTAAGGGCATCACTATGTATGATATATCTAGACCAGTAGGTGCGCAAAGAGAATTTCAATTCAATGCAATGCTTGTATGGAAAATTCATGATGCCGGAGGGCTAACACATTTATGTGGTATGTTGTATTGTTAAAATGCACTTTAATAGTGTTTAATTTTATGAAGTTAATATCATGCATGTTTTTAATACACAATCCCTTCATTAATCATACTTTGAATAATTGACATAAAATTTAATCCATCTCTTGAAGGTCTTCATGCAAAGGGTAAATTTGCATGTCCAATTTGTGGTCCTATGATGAAATCTCGTCATTCAAGAAATTTAGGAAAGGAGGTGTTTGATGAGTATAATCACCTCTTCTCTAAGAACCATACATATCAAAGTACCAAAAAACTTATTTTCAATGGAAAAAAAGAGACTGGATTAAAACCATGAAGAATGACACCTTGTCTATGACAGTTGCAATATAATAGAAATTGTTAAGGTATGGATCAAAATGTCTATGTATCATACATGAAATGTTTGGAATATTTAATATTTTTATTGCATTTTTTTCACTGTACTAATTGCAATTTTTTGTTGTAATATCTTTAATTATGCTTCACCTTGAAGGTCTTCATGAAGGCATTAATAATGGGGCGCTTCCATGAGGAATGAAAAATTATCATGTACAATTCAATAGGCTCCCCTACTATGAGCACCTATAAATTGTCCATTTGTTTGATATAATGCACATCGGGAAGAATGTAACATAAAAGTTATGGAAAATCTTAGATCGAAGGAGTGACAAGGAAAACATTGTAAAGATTTATAATGACATTATGGAGGCCAATCATGCAATGCAAAGTGTGATTCATTCAAATAGCAATGGAGACCAAAATATGTCATCCTTTCCATGGTTATTGATAGAGAAACAAAGAAAATATGTAAAAGAGGTTATTCAAAAAATTAAATTTCCCACTGGATTTTCTTCAAACATAAAGAATATCCTAACAAAGAAAGGTGAATTAGGTGGGGTAAAAACTCATGATTGACATACCTTCATTAAGGTAATTATTTTGGTGTATATATTTGTATATTGGTGAAACATCTTGTTAGTGTTTTTTTTTCTACTGATTTGGGAATAAATGATGGTTTTTTTTTTGTTACAATGTTTTCTACCTCTATCTCTCCTAGACAACTTTGACAACAATGTGAAACAAGTTATATATGATCTTGGAAAATACATGAGGTAAGTGGCGATTTATATGCAAAGTGTAATTTGTTTAATTCATTGTAGAACTTATATTTCACTTCATGTGTTTTACTTGTACTATAGTACTATATACTTTTTTGTTGAAACTTGTAATTTGCTTGCATCATTTGTAGATGGTTATCATCTAAAGAAATTGATAAAGAAGATATGAAGTATTGGAGGAGACAAATTCCTCGTCTAATGTGTGAAATGAAAAAGTACCTACCTCCAACATTTTTCAATGCACAAGAACACTACCTCATACACCAAGTCGAGAAG
The DNA here is from genome assembly GCA_009831015.1 of Picea engelmannii. Classification (NCBI taxonomy): domain Eukaryota; kingdom Viridiplantae; phylum Streptophyta; class Pinopsida; order Pinales; family Pinaceae; genus Picea; species Picea engelmannii. The sequence continues at coordinate 36,664 of ML839162.1, read as the reverse complement.
ATTGAAAAGTGTGGACCTGCACACACAAGGTCAATGTGGATGGTTGAGAGGCACTTGAAATCATTGAAGTATTTAGTTAGACAAAGAGAATGTCTTGATGGTTATATGGTAGATGAATATATGGTATATCAAACCATGGTTTATATTACTCAATATCTTCCTAAAATAGCTACAAGTATTAATGTGGATCACATTTGGGATGCCAACTCCAACAACAAATTTGAAGGGGAGCACCTATTGGGGAAAGGTAGAATGAGGAAAGTGACAAGTAAGTATATCATGGTGGCGATTTATAATACATTTGAATTTATTTTTTTATGTATATCATACTTATTTAATTTTTAGTCTTCCTGCATAATCCATTATTATGAAGGTATACCATGGTAACTGATTATATGTGAATTGTTTTATTTTAATATAGTTTCTCAAGAGTGGGATGCAATGCATTTATGCATTGCAAGAAATCTTGATTGGATGAAGTTATGGATTGAATGATGTATACAATCTAATAATGATAGGTTATCATGGTATGGCGTGGTTTCATTGGTCAAAGAAGTTGAATATATAGGAGATACCAATCTTACACAGATGGAAATTGATTTAGCTTATGGTTCAAAAGATAAACAAGCAAGCATATATTCACCCATAATAAAATTTATTCACCCATATATGAAAGATTAAAATCATTTGTGCCTTGTCTTGGCGAAACCCTGAGTTGTTAGCTTGCTTTCCATGACCTCATCGACACTGTTTCCTGGTAAATATTATATAGTATAAGGGCATTGCTACCCAGAAGTTGTTGAGAGAACTATTTGTGTTTTTTTGGTTGTGCATGGGTTTATATTTGGTCACTTATTATGCAGTGTTGTTAAAAGTGGTTGGCTTCATTTGTTTTTATGTTTGAATTTTCAGACTGTTGTTTTGAAACAAATACAACCGAGGGAAATATTCCATGTTTTTTGTTATGTGGTAAATTATGATAGGGCATCTACAGAATGAGTTGTTTGTGCCATTCAAATTCCACGCTCTCTAGTCGAACTGCTTATTGTCTCTTCCACTTGCTATCTTAAACCCTAAATATTATTTTGAAGTCATATTTACTCTAGTTTGAAGTTGATGGGGGCACGGTGCTTTCCCAGTTACTTGGGCACACATGTTTTTGGTCTCTTGTTTGGTGATTTTGGAAGAGATCCATACTCACCCACTCATTTGAAGCTTGTGATCAAAGTATCGAATGTTATTTTTGGTTCAATATTTATGTTGATTGTATAAAAGGGACATCCTTGTTCAAAAAGTTTGAGGCCCGAATAAGAGTGATAATGTCCAGATTAATTGCATTGAACAATGCTTAAATAAAAATGGATATGAGTTGATTGTCAACACTGTACGTGTTCCAGTTGGTTTTAAGGGATTAAGTTTTGGAGTTAATGTTAGGTTCGTGGCTCAAAGGATATTGTGGTTTCTTATAGTGATTACAATGTTGTTCATTATGACTGTCATATAATGATAATGTGGATACAATGGCTACTATGATTAAGTAATTCTGGGCACATAGATTATTGTGTAAAATAATTTGGAAACCAACAAGTAAATTTGTCAAAGAAAATACTAGTTTGGATTATTGCTTTGGAAAAGGAAAACTTGTTAAAATTGAAAGTCTAAACAGAGATATGTTTTGATTTCATTTAAGGTAGCATGTTTTGATTTGTTTTCACTTGAACAATATCCATATTGATTCCCTATCATTCTATCATTTTTCGTTAATCACATTCCCCTCATAATCCCTATTTCACTTATTGCATCCTTGTTCTCTGAAATAAATTTAAAAGGAAAAGTCTGTGTAGAAGTGACAAAGGGATAACATAGCAAGGGTTGGTGACCGATATTTTGATATTTTATTACATAGTTAAATTGTTTGATTAATTTTTGAACAATATTTGTATATTGATTCCCTATCATTATACCACTTTTTGTTAATTACACTCCCTCCATATTTCCCATGAACCCTATCACCCCCTATTCACTTGGAAATTAATGAATGGTTTGTTATGGATGGATTTGCATGTATCTCGTGTCAAATTTTGAGCCATTTTTTAATTCATGTAAGCAGAGTGTCATGTATGGTTTATTAAGAGCTTCATTACTGAAAAACTACTGCTACATGATGATCTTTTTCAGTAGAGGAAACAATGGCCGAGATAACAAAGGAAGGGGAAATTGGAACCAAGGCCATAGGAGGCCTAGATTTTCTATCCATTTTGACGTTCATCCTCAAGAATTGAACTAGTTGTTCCAAGTTGGGTTCTTTAATTGGGTTGGCCATGGAATAATTCACCCTCGACCAAAAACACCCCCTTTCCAGCATCCTCAGAATATCCCTGACATTCTTGTTCCTCCACATGTGCCTTTGCAGCCTGAAGTCCTCGCAAATGATGGTTGGCAAGAGATCATCAACTGACCTGTTTCTCACCATCGTGGCTAGACCACTATGTTGTTTCCTTTACCACCACTTGTCAATCCAAATGTCTAGATTGCTCGTGTTGTTTCACCAGTTCAATATTCACATGCTAGTAAGAGATTAAAAACTGATATTCCCCAACTTGTGCGAGACAAAGGAAAATAAACTACCTCCCCTTCTTCTCCCTCCAATGATTCCTCAAAATTTGTGTCTTCCTGTATGCATTTGAAGGATGATTGTTCCCATTTGATCAACGAGATACAGCCTCAAGGGTATAATCAACCATGGGTTACTTCCGAGACGTCAAAAGGAAACAACAATGAAAAAAATAAAATTGCCTCACAAAGTGGAAAATATGGTTTTTAGACTATGTTTTAATGATTTCCGTTGATGAAGATAGTTCTTAGTGGTTTTCAATATTTTTTGGACAGTAATCTCTATTTTGGTATTTTGTGGATAATGCGGATAATGTGGATATTTATATATTCTTTGGATATGATGTAAATTATTTATGATATTTAAATATCCATTTTGAAAGATATTTAAGTGAGCTACAAAGGTGACATATACTGAAAATGATTATCCTTTTTGTGATATATTTCATGATTTGAAAGGAAGAAATTACGGGAGTCACAAGGGGTCCGACCTACCTAGTTATTATTAATTAAGACCCTTAACTATATTATTGTTATTTATTTCTCCTAAACTAATTAGTTAAATTAAATCAACTTAACTAAAGAAATTAGTTGAACTACTTCAACTTATTTAAAAGGAATAAAAGATGAATGAGAAGAAGAGACAAGAGGAGAATAGAAGGAGAAAGCAAGGCTAAGGTTTGTTCTTTGGTTGCATGAGATAGTTTCAATTTTCATTAAATTCTGAGTTTATTCAAAGCCTAATTCTCTTTTTGTCAGCATGGTCTTATTGTAGACATCAAGGTTCAAGACTGAACCAAACTTTTCAAACGCTTGTTTTAGAGGTGTTGATCGATCCTTGATAGTCTAAGTATTATTTTTTGTGTGTGAATTAAGTTTCATGGCTGACAAATGATATCTTGCAGAGTCAAAATGGAAGTCGTTTGTGGCAAGCTGATCCAGATTATTAATTTCAGTTTTACTTTACTATCAAATTCTTTTTGCATGGTGTTCATCGGGGATCTCTAAATCAGACTTTGGTACATTCCCTCATAGGGGTTTTGTAAATAGAAAAACACTTTTGATATCTCAGAATGAAATAAAATGATATTTCTATTCTGTCTCATATATGTGTATTTGTGACTTGGTTACTTTTTTCTTTTTGATCTCCATGTTTACTTTATCATAAAATCTGTGTACATTACAATAAATTCTATAAATTTTCTTTTATTGCACATTATTTTCATTAATAAATCATCCTAAACCCTTGTAATTAATACTTGTGAATCAGGAGAACATTTTGAGGCTATAAAAACTCCAGGTGACATTCTCGACTATCCTTTCCTAGACATGAAAGATCTGAAAATTATTGAGTAAGGTAATTGATACCTTTTCCTCAACACCCCCATACGATTTTCCTCTATTTTCCTAAGACAATTGACTGCTCACTGTGGCTAGTGTTGATTGTACTTCAACCCCATGCATCTAATAACTATGGAATGTGACTTCTACACCCATCCTCTGATAGGTATTCAATGATTGGGTTCTCATACACTCAAACAAAAATAGATGGGTTCCCTAAATGATAATAAAATTTGGAAATATGGATTTGAATTAATACCCATAAACCATTTCCCCCTCGGGCCCCTCTTAGACACTCCCTAGGCATTCCCCTTCTCTTGTGGATTAATTATCCCCCATCTCTATCCATATTCACAACAATTGGTATCACATTACATTTATTAAAATTCAAAAAATGCATTTTGCATATTACATTGCTTGGTCGTAACCATATTCATATCTACATTATGGATTATAGTGGAGATGCTACAATTACATTCACAATTTAAAATATTTAGATGGGTTTCTATGGGGACTCATGAATGAATTTCTTCCATGTAAATGATATGTATAATAGAGAAACAATTTATCGAGTTGGTTGATCTAAAACATATGGAAGATAAACAATGTTTGATGGTTCTTTTAACTTGAGTTGACATGATGTAATTGTTGAAGAAGATGTTGATCCTGAAATTGATAAGAATATTGAAGAAAAACGTCCTCTAGAAAACAAAGGCAAATGAATAGCTCCCAAAATATCATTCAAATATGAATAGAAGTTAATGCACAAACGAGATTATAAAATAATATCTCCAAATGGTAAAGAGCACATCAAATGTTTATGGTGTGTTAAATTCAAATGCCATACACCATTTGCAAGGGAAGGTAACAATACAATCCAATTAAATGGATTATATGTTGATGTGTCATCTGAGGCTCATAAACTCTCAACTCAATTATTGGACTATGAATTGAGGCAACCATGTTTACCCCTCACAAAGCATATTGAACTTATGTTGGATGTTGAAAAATACAGAATAATTAGTGTTATGAAAACTATGTATTTTGTGGCTATAAAGGATTTTCCTTTAGAAATGTACAAAGAATTATGTGACTTGGATAGGTATAAGGAAACTCCCAATATGTTGTTAACTAATGAATATTTTTCATATACTAATAGTACATCGAGTAAAAAATTTTTACTCACAACAAAATATTCTTATTGGGAAAAATTAAAGGAATAAATATTTTCTCTAGCCCCTTTTATTTCATTTTAGTTGATGAAAGAACATATAAAATAATGGAGCAGCACATGATTGTGTATATTGAATATATAATAGATGGAGGAAGGGAGCCACGAATGACAAAATTTATTTGACTTCTAAAAAAAAAAAAAAACACTGCACAATCCATGTATGGAGCACTATTAGGGTTATTATCTGAGATGAGGTTCTCAAAATATCAATTGGTGGGATTTGGGTCAAATGGAGCTTCAAATATGAGAGGTATTTGTTAGGTTCCTAACCTGCACATAGGTAGAACAATATATTTTGATGTAATAAAGGTCAATATTAATAAGGCCTTTCAATAAAATAGAATAAGGTGGATGTAAGAAGACCTAATAGAAGCTTCCGCTTCTAGAAGGATATTCCTCTATATTCTTCTTCTTAGTATAAATAGGATTCGAGGGTATGAGAACCCTAGCTTGGAGATTATTGTAATAGAGCGTTGCTCGACTGGAGGTTGCCCCCTCGAAGAGGCCCGTGAACATTGCTCTATGAATCAAAGTGTTATTTATGTTGTTGTTCTTATATCATTTATGTGTTATTGTGGAGATTATGTTGGTTATATTACTCTTATTCGGCCATTTCTAGCATTTTATTTTTGTTCTGCATACTTTTTATATCTGGTATATTACAAGTGGTATCAGAGAACTTTCCTTGGAAGAAATTGTGGGTAATTTTTTTTTTCAGGGTAGAGACATATTTTGGTGTCTTTAAGCCACAGAGATCTGTCGTTACGCGCATAAACCCATGGTTGAGGGATTCATACATGCAGGAAATACAAGTGGTTCTTAAGCGCACATCTGTTGGCGCACATACAAGTGGTTCTTAAGCGCACATTTGTTGGGCATCTCATCATTGCAGTATTCTTCAGACCGGAGTATAACTCCGCAGGTGTAGAAAAAAAATAAAAATTCTGGAGATTTTTTCACCAGTATTTGAGACCTATCGCATTGGCTTCATCTCTTTGCCCTTATCACATTCATACATATCATTTTTCAGAAAAAAAAAAAATTGACCCCACCCGCCCCTTTTTGGTTCCCTCGTCCTCATGGCCCATACCCGTAGCCAAGACTTGGAAGCTCGCTTCAATACCTTGCAATCTAGTCTCACCAAGACCCAACAAGAAATGAAACACCTCAGTGCCAATGTTGTCGCCATCAATACAACCATGCAGTCCTCAATGGAGGAAATCAAACAAGAACCGACCACCTAGCTTGAATCTGTCTTTTCGTCACTCTGCACCAAGCTCCATATCCCTACAGATGACCCTTCCTCTGACGCACCTCTAAAGAATGAAGGTGAAAATTCCTCTCATTCCCATAACTTTTAGCACCATCACTTTCAACGTGACCTACGCCTTCCATCTATGGATGTGACCAAATTTGATGGCTCAGACCCCACTGGTTGGGTAACCCAAATGGAACATTATTTCTCTTTATACGACATTATCGATGATTTGGCCAAACTCCGGTGTGGTTTTCTCCATCTATATCAAGAATGTTGGCAATGGTGGCAATGGAGAAAAACTTCCCTTCAAGGGTATATTGCTTGGACACACTTTGTGGTAGAGATTTATGAACACTTTGACACTGACACCAACCATTTGGTATGTTTGAAAAAGTTGAAACAATCAGGAATAGTGGAAGACATTATAGTTTCCTTTGAGCTCCTAGATTTTCGAACAGAGGGCATGTCTGATGCTTTTTTCTGAGAGTGATTTATCAGTGACCTCAAGGATGAGATTCGGGCCCATGTCCTCATGGCTCGGCCTCAGAGTTGGGTGGAGGATACTAAAAGAGCTAAAGAAGCACAACAAGTTGTATCTTCTCAAAACCGAAAACCCTCCTTTATCCCTCGCCCTAAGCCAGTAAATCCCACTACTCCCTCCACTTCACTAAAGATCCAAAAATTGACCCGGGTTGAAATGGCTGAACGCCAACTCAAAGGCCTTTGTTATAACTATGATGACAAATATTTCTTGTGCCACAAGAGTAAAGAAAAAAATCTTTTTATGGCCATCTCTGAGGATATCTCGGAAGAGGATGTAGAAACTTCCTTTGTGTCTGAGTCACCTGAATCCACTAACATAACCCCTCCCTCAGACCCTCCCTAAGTAGAACCAGTCATTTCCCTCAATGCTCTCACTGGCTTCTCCGCTCCCCAAACCCTCAAGCTAATCGATTACATCAAGCATTGAAAGGCCATCATTTTGGTTGATAGTGGCAACACCCATAATTTTATTCATCACTGCATTACCCAAGAAACTCATTACTACATTCATGCCGTCAATAATTTCCAAATCATGATTGCCAATGGTGGTTCCATGAAATGTGGAGGACGTTGTGAAAATGTGTGTCTCCAAATTAGTGACTACCACCTGAAATCCCATATGTTTACTATCGACATGGGAGGTTGTGACATTGTCTTGGGTGTAGACTGGCTAAGGACTTTGGGTCCCATTCTCATGGATTTTAAATACTTAACCATGCAATTCAACCAGGAGGGTCACCAATATAAGTTCCAAGGCATCACCTCTGGTTCACCGGAGATCATTAGTTCCCATCACATGGAAAAGATGCTCAAAAAAGGTCATTCTGGTGTTATCACCCAACTCCATGCCATACAAGCAACAAAGACACCCTCGGTCCCGCAAGACTTCCAAGCCATCATTTCTAAACATCAATTGGTCTTTTCCACTCCCCAAGGACTCCCTCCTTCTCGTGGTGTTCATGATCATTCCATTCCCCTTGTACCTGAAATCCTTCCTCCCAATATTCGTCTGTATCATAACCCCTTTTCCCAAAAAAATGAAATTGAGAAAATGGTCCAGGAACTCCTTAATGGAGGTGTTATCCTCCCTAGTACAAGCCCCTACTCTTCTCCTATGGTCATGGTCCTGAAGAAATAATGTTCTTGGCGAATGTGTCATGACTTCCTTACCCTCAACAAACTTACAATCAAAGACAAATTCCCCATTCCTGTCATTGATGACCTCCTGGATGAATTGAGTGGTGCCCAATTATTCACTAAACTTGATCTTCGTTCAGGCTACCACCAGATACATATGAAAGAGGCATACATTCCCAAGACTTCCTTTAGAACTCATGAGGGCCACTATGAGGTTTTGGTCATGACCTTTATCTTGTGTAATGCCCCCTCCACCTTCCAAAGCCTCATGAATCATGTCTTTCGTCCTTTTCTCTGCCATTTTGTATTAGTTTTCTTTGATGATATCTTCATCTATAGAAAAACCTGGACAAACCATATTAATCATGTGGATTGAGTTCTCCATCTACTCTCTCAACACCAACTTTTCCTAAAACAGTCTAAATGTGCTTTTGGCGCCTCAAAAGTAGAATACTTGGGTCATCTGGTTGTCAAAGATGACATCAGGGTGGATCCTAAAAAGATTGAATCTATGCAAGACTGGCCTCACACAAAGACTCTTAAGAGCTTGCATGGCTTTTTGGGCTTAACAGGTTATTATCGCAAGTTTGTTAAGAATTATGGGAAGATTACAACACCTCTCACTGCTCTCCTAAAAAAGAACTCTTTCACTTGGACTCCCGCCGCTGCTCAAGCTTTTCAAACCTTGAAGATGGCCATGTGCACCACTCTAGTCCTTGCCCTCCCTGATTTCAAGAAGACCTTTCAGTTGGAATGTGATGCCTCAGGGAAATTAATTGGTGTTGTCCTTATGCAAGAGGGTCAACCTTTGGCCTTTACCAGCAAGAAACTATCTGAAAGAAATCTGGGAAAATCCATCTATGAAAAGGAAATGTTGGCTATTTTTCATGTCGTTGATCTGTGGTGTCCTTATCTATTGGGGCAACATTTCCAAATTGAGACATACCATCAAAGCCTCAAGTATTTTCTGGAACAACGCATTTCCTCCCCAGAGCAACAAAAATGGGTGACTAAAATCTTTGGATATGATTATGAGATGATTTACAAGAAAGGAAAAGACAATGTGGTTGCAGATGCACTGTCCCAAAAATATGAAGATGAAGGATCCCTTTTTTCTCTTTCATTCATTGTACCAAATTGGCTCCAAGCTGTTCGCCAGTAATGGCTACAAGATCCCAAAAGTTCGTAGTTGATCCACCAATTACAGTCCAATGCGCTAGCTTCCCTAGGGTACTCTTGGCTCCATGATGAACTTTGATACAAAGTCCGTTTGTATTTAATTAAACAATCAAATCTTAAATCCACGGTACTTTTTGAGCTTCATGCTACACCCAGAGCAGGGCACTCTGGGTTCACCAAAACCTATGATAGGGTCAAACGTTCCTTTTTCTGGGATGGTATGAAATAGGACATTCATATTTTTTTAGCTGAATGTGGTGTGTGTCAACACGACAAGGGAGAAACAGTCAAATCTCCAGGCACACTACAACCACTCCAGATTCCACTTGCTATTTGGAAGGATATCTCTATGGATTTTATTACTGACTTACCCAAATCGGGAAATAAATCCGTCATCATGCTGGTTGTTGATCGCCTTTCCAAGTATGCTCATTTATGCACCCTTCAACACCCGTTTACAACATCCACGGTGGCTCAAATATTCATGGATCAGGTCTTCAAGCTTCATGGCATGTGTAACGACCATTAATTATTGATATGAATAATTTAATAAATAATCTTAAAAATTAGCTAAACTATAATTAATTATTAAATAACCTTAATTAATTATATGTTATTAATTAATTATTTTGACTATGATTAGTTTAAGTATGATTAACTCTTTAATTAATGGTTAATGATTAATTTGATTATTAATTAATTA
>ML839161.1:54203-73541 GCA_009831015.1 Picea engelmannii | reverse complement strand
CCTTTATATCTAGCCATATCTAATGCTTTGTTGGGAGTGGGCTTAGGACCAAACTTTTATGTTGCTTTGTCTACAACTTCATTCATGCAATTAACATCCATACCATGCTCTATTAATTCCATCCATTCATTCATGCCAACATTATATTTTCGACCACACATGTTAACTTGTTCATTTTCTGATTTAGAGGACCCTTCTTCACCACAAATTTCAAGGAATATTTGGCAAGTTAATTCTTCATGAAATTCCCCACAAGGCCTACAATATGGGATAACTTGGTGATCAACCAAGTTGGTAGACTCAAAAGGATTTGGTGGAATTTTCTCTTGAAGTGGAGGTTTCTTTGGCCACTTATCATTTGGATTATGATGAGGTCTACCATATTGATCTATCTTCATCGGTATCAACCTATTTTGCATGGTTGTCATCTGATTAGCATGGTTAATCTCTATTTGCTTTATTTGATTATTTCGGTTAACCTCCAATTTATTTATTTGATTAGCCTGATTAACCTCCATTTACTTAATTAATTGATTGAGCTCCTTTATGCCATCATTAGAAGACTCTTGATTTTCCACTTTCTTCTTCTTCTCCTCATAGGTTCTGGAAGAAGTTCCCCTTGAGAAACCAAGGATATTTGACTTCCTAGCATCTTGCATATTCTTATCTATCATGAAAGCATACTTTTGTGAATCCCTTAGAGTTGTTGGTTATTTATCCCTTAACTGATATTTAATTTCACCCTCAAAGGATTCTATATAATGAATTAAAATAGATGCATCAGGAGGCTTAATATTTTGGGGGAGTCTCTTAACCAAGTCATTAAATATCTTATTGAATTCTTCCATTGTTTCATTTTCCTTCTTTTGACTAGAGTTAAGAGCAGCCAATAAATGATGGTCTTCCTTATGATCACCCCATCTTTCATTGAAGGCTTTCTGGATTTCTACCAAGGTGCTAAATTTGTCATCATCCTATTCCATGAACCAATATAAGGCACCCCCCTCTAGAGAATACACAAAAAGAGTCATCTTCACATATTCATGATTGTGACCATTACACCATTTTAGGATGCACATGTTGAAATTCACGATGTGATACTTGACACTAACAACATTATTTCCTAGAAAAGTAGGCAATTTCTCAATAGCTTTGTCAGGAATAGGATGAGGATAACCTTGAATATTAGAAAAATTACATGGGCTGAATGGATCACCCATAGTTATTGTAGTATTAGTTGTTGTAGGATTATTTTGTGCAAATAAGAGATGTATATCCGATATTGCTTCTTCTCCAAAACTTCAAAGGAGCCTATGAGGAGCTAGTTTGTTTATTCTCCTCCTATACACCCTTTCAGGTTTAGGAAGGGAATCAACCAACCCTTGCGGGTTTCTCCTAGTAGGATACCTTAAGTAATGATTAAATGGAGTCGCCACTTGGAGACTAAGCAATGTCAAATAACAAAAATCAAGTTGTGATAAATTAAGGGAAAAGTTTATTACTTAGTTTTTAAAGAATTAATTAAATTTTGTCAATCAACTAGGATAAGAGACTTATCCCTGGCAACGACGCCAAATATGTTGTCATCCTAATACACAACTACAAGCATGGATAAGTCTCCAACCCACTTGGTGTGTCCTTGGAGGCACAAACCTAAGTCTAGATCCACGGTCACCTCGATCTAGACTCTTTTCGTCTAGGCTCACTCCTAGGGAAGCTAAGGGGGATAGACCCTATTAAACTATGTGAACTTTTTATTAAAGTTCTAGGAGTTAATTGATTTATTCATTAAGGAGACCCAACCCAATGACAAACAATCATGTAGATGCAATATTTCAATGACAAGCAAACCTTTTACTTAACAAAACAAGAATTAGACCAATGCCTAAAGATTATCCAATCCCAATTATTCCAATATACACAAAAGAAATATATATACACAAAACAAGATATTTCTACAAGAATGAAACAAATTTACAAGATATCTACACAATGAAATGAAATACAACTTTATTTTTTAAATAATTATGCTCAAATGAATAAATAATACTTGAAATGAAAAGTACTTTAAAATAGACATTCACATGAAATGAAATTGCTGAAAATGAAATTACTTGAAAGTAAATTGCTTGAAAGTAAATGAATAACAAAACTTGAAATATAGAAAATGTGAGTTGAAAGTGTTGCAATGTGTGTAGGTTACTTTTAATAGATTTTAGGTATCTCTTTGAATTAGGGGCACTTAGATGTGAAAGTTGCAAGCCTAAGTTATGTTACTACACCAAATCTGTATCCCTTCAACCAAGAATAAGTGATGGGTTCTCAACTAGAAAACATGATTTTGAAAGGGTGGAAAAGGCACTCACATGCAAGGTGTGGGAATAAACAAAGCTTGAAAATAATTTACAATTTACAACTTATGAAAATGATAAAAGAATGCAAGCCCAAGAGACTCTCTTGGGATGCTTACAATGATTTCGAAAGCAAGAAGAGGGATAGGGTTTTGCACCAAGGCCTTTGGATGCTTCCTTGAAATCCTTGTGACCAAAATTGGGCAACACCTCCCTTTGGACTGACGAAAACCTACAAAAAACAACAAGTATAGTATGCTGGAAATCGCTAGAAACCACTTCAAATGTGTTAGTAGTTGTTAGTATCTAAAACGGAATATTTTATACTAAAACTATGAACATAAAACTTGATTAGATTGCAAGATTTAGAAGAGAAATAAGTGCAGAAATTATGTAAAAGAATGTTGAAATAATATCAGAAATATTAGTGAAGAGAAATGAAGTTATTGGAGTCCTCTCTTCCAAGATTTGGTAACCTGCAAAGTTGTAAATATTTTCTACATGATGAGGAAATAAAGTGAGTCATTTAAAATGGTCTACAAACTACTTTTCAAACTCAAAGAAAAGCAATTCACATAGATCTACAACAATACTACTATAGATCTATCGCCAACAAAATACTTTGCTTGGGGTTTTTCAAGTAAAATAATGTGTGAAAAATAACTACAAACTGCAGAAATATTACCTCACAAGAACACCACACAAGAAAAAAAAAGTAATCCAATAGAACACCACAAGGATACCAAGAGTTCCTCCAAATCTTCACTTCTATTATTGAAAATGATGGCTTCAATATGGTAGCAATATTACAAGAGAGAAAATGGGGAAGAGCAAGAGAGAGTGAGGAGAAAATTGGGAAGCATGGAGTTTCTATGAAATTATATGGGAAAATGAGGAGATGAGACTTTCTTTTAAGGGAGAGAAGCAAGATAGACCCCCCTTGCATGCTCTCCAAGTGGCACTCATGCAAGACGGGGGATCCACTAAGGGGGGCACACCAGAGAGAGAGCGGGCGCACTTTAAGAGATGGATCAAATGAATGAGGGGGTGGAACCCACTTTTCTTTTTTCTAAACACCCAACCAAGCACCAAGGGGGGTGCCCATGGTGTGGGGCTCTCTCAAACTTTCATTTTTTACATTTGGCCATACATTCATGAAGAGGGGGGGTGTCCCTCTTGCTAGGGAATCTCAACAACTTATTAGAACTTGACTTGTGGAGGTCCTTTCTCACCTTAGAAAATTTTCCTAACTTAGGAATAAATTTAGGAAACATTTTCCCCTCCTTTTTCATGAATTTAGTCACTTTTACAAAATTTGAGTTTTTTACCTTAGCCAATTATTTGCTAGTTTTTTACTGAATTTGACTCCTCATGGACATTGACCTAGAAAAACTTGTCCAATTGAGCTGAAATTTGGTCCAAGGGTGTAGGGGGTCATAATCCATTTGATTTGAGCACTCATACCCCTATACAAAATCCCCAAGGACCAAACTTTTACATTTTACATCAAAACAAAATTAAAAAATCTTAGTTTATGAAAAAAATTAATTATTAAAAAATCCTATCAAAACTTAACGGGATTCCACAAGACTCTAGGAGATGTCTAGCATGGTCATATAAAACACTTTCATCCCTTAGTCACCTATTGGGATTGATAATTAGAACTCCTTTCACGACTTTGGAGAAAATTTGAGTGAAAAAATAAAGTAATTAAAATCATTGGAAAAGTAAAATTAATTACCCAAGGAAAAAAACACTCGATGAAAGGACTTCCCTAATGCTAAAGTCCTAGGCCACTAAATTACAAAACTAGAGCCATGCTAACATGTTACATTACAAAATTTTCCCATGCAGGGGAGCAGACATTTCGGGGAGAGAGAAAAAAGTAATTGGGGTAGAATTGCCCTGCTGAGCCAAAAGTCTTCAAACTTGTTGTACCACAAGGTAGATATCTTCATGGTACATGATGTTGACACCTAGTCAAAATAGGTGGTCAACGGGGTATTTTTTGGATCTCTCCTATTTTTTCAGTCTTTAGGGAGTAGTTATTATGAGAATGAGGATGAATATGAGTCGTCGCACACATGTGATAGTCTTGTTTTGAGGTGGATTGATTGAGCTTGTGGGCGTTCATTCCAACATGATTTCCTCCCTCCCACCCATATCTATGAGTTGTTTCCTATGATTGATTATATAATTCCTCATATTCATGATTATTATGTGCTTAATTTTTCCTTGATATTTTGTATGATTAAGCACAAGTGAAGGTACCTTAATGAGATGACCAACTGGTTGTATGACTTCACTCTAGATCTACAGGACTTGATTCTTCAAGGCCATGAGCCCGAGGTAAGTAGGTAGGTCATCTTTCTTTCCCATAAATATGCATATTTATTGCTCATGGTAGTTTAGTTTCATTTCACTTTCATTTTTCTCTATTTTCATATTGTTTTCATCATACTACATGTTAGTTTAGAAATTTTTGAAAAAATGCAAAAACAATTATTTTCATAGATTAGTTATCAATTTTGAAGTTTTGGATTTCATTATATGGTAAAAGGGTGATGAACCACCCTATATTTTACATTTTCATGTTTCAGTATAGGCAAGGGTCTGACCAAGAGAAGATGATGTTTTCATGCACTCTATGAAAAGTACATGTCCCCGAGTAGGAGCCATATGTTATCCCCAATTTCTAGGGATAACTAAGGAGATCATGTATTTAGGCCCTCATGTTGTAGACATGGAGTATAGAGAGACAGAGGATTGACAACGTCCACATGCACAGACAGTGACCTGCTTCACCACCACACATACTGGATTTGTGACGAGGGCATCAACCGTATTATCTTACTTCCGGGAGAGGATGGGCCTTGCTCCATGAGGTACAAGTCAGGTATTGTGGTAAATGTCACTTTAATACTTCAGGAATTTGAGTATGTTGCATTTAAAGCTGCTTTTGATTATAGAACATTTGCTTGGAAGTTATGATATTTTCCTTGTTTCACCTTGGTGGTTGAAATTGTGTCCTAGTAAGTGGTGACCCTTAGGGATTGGTTTGCTACTAGGAGGTCTCCTTGACAATTCCTCGTCCCACTCCCAAACATAATTATATTTTTTCATCACTTCACCCCTTATTCATCTCCTTATATTTTGGGATTTTCAGGTGTATTGAACTAAGAAGGGATTGTACCTCATTTCATGGGAAGAAGGGGTTGAATGCCCAAAGGATTGTAGATGGAAAAGATAAAATATAATCATAAACCTTCTAGATGCTCACCCAAGGATCCTGAGTAAAACAAAATTTATTTCATAGGAAACTGATGGGACCCATAAAAAATAACAATATAAGAATTCCAACCAAGGTAGATCATCTGTGGGAAATGTTTTTCATTCTTAGGTAGAATCCCCACACATTGTCTTCAACTTGGGGAAGCAAAATGTGACCAGGGTAGAATCAAGGTGGGAAATATTTTTCATGCTTAGGTAGAATTCCCACCTTGTCTTCAACCTGGAAACATCTTAAAAAACAAAAGGCAATAAATGCGCTTGTAAAAAGGATGCATTGAAAACGAAGGTGCAACACACCCTCTACAAAGGCATCCATAAATGACACAATACAAATACTTGTATGTCATTAACTTCATGCCCAAAATTTTTAGCCCCCCATCCACATCATAATCTCCACATGAATTAGAGAGGTTTCTATTGATATTATGGTAGTTGCGGGAGGTATTAACCTCCACTTGTAACCTTTGACGAGACTAGAATATTTTGGGAAGCAAGAGAAACCCTAAATCCTTGGACATAACCCTAGAAGACAAGTCAACTAAAGAGACTAATTAATATTGATTTTTTATCCTCTAGGAAGAGAAGTTGGCCCAAAAAACTAAGAAGGAGCAGTATAAATATAGGACAAAAGAGATTATTTGTAACTCACTCACTCACAACTGCAGAAAATTAGTTATGCACAAGTTTGGAGAGTAGTTGCAGTTTTAGCTACTACAACTTGTATTTTCGGTTTTTCTGGCTTGGACTTTCTTATTGGTCTTTGGTTATTTTTCTTGGTGCACTAGCCTTGGTTGGCTATTGATTTTCTACCATAATTCTTCTCTCTGTCAAGGTTAAGGTGCTCGGGGGTGGCATTTGTGACTATGGTTGGGAGACAATATTGCTATATTGTCGATGGTTAAATGAGCACACCCATTTTTCTAACAGGTTATGGGCCAACACCTCCTTCAATCAGTCTAACCACTGGAAGGAAGCTAAGCCATAATATCAGCAATATTGTTGAATAATTGTTGCTAGGGCTTCTATTAGGTGCAATTACTAAAGCATTGTCGCTAGGGTTACTAGCAGGTGCAGCTGCAAACCCTAAAACTCTTGTCCAACACCTTATGATGGAACACCTTACTCAAGGAGAGGATACTCTAGTGCACCTTATTCCATCTCACCTCTTGGCACTCTCAAAAGAAAAAACCTCAAAGTTGATATTTTGGCTCAAAGTCAATGTTTGACTAGTCAAAATCAAAGTTTGACTAGCTATCAGTCAACAGAAATCATGAATGAAAAGATAGATCATCTACATTATTCAGATCTTACAGGAAGTCTTGAAGATGACATGTGGATAATTGAAAGTGGAGCTTCCAGGCATATGATAGGAGACCTGGTCAGACTCTCCAGTTTGAATGAAAATAAGACATCCTACAAGGTAGAACTTGGAGGCAAGAACACCTATCTAGTCGAAGGAATTGGTCAAGCCTCCATCAAATTGAAATCAGGTAACAATGTTCATTTGAGTAATGTCTTATATGTACCTGGTTTAGAAAATAACCTTGTATCCATATCTTTCCTAGAAGAAAAATAGAACAGTTTTTGTAGACGGTGAAGTACTATCTTGGTCTAGAGACTCCAGCATAGAAAATGCTAGAGTTATTGGAACTCATGAAGGAAGATTATACATACTACTAGAACGTAATGATGAAGCTCTTATCTCAATTTATTTATTCTCAATTGGAAGCAACAAGAGACATATCTCTTATCCATATCTATTAACCTCCCATGGAAGCAACAAGAGACATAATGGCTCTTATAGAAGTATATCTGGAAAAAAGAGCAAAGGTTTCGTCATAATCTTCTCCCTCATTCTAGGAGAACCCTCTAGCTAGGAACCTTGCCTTGTATTTGTCCACACTTTCGTCTACTACATGTCTATCTTATAGACCCATTTTTAATTTACCCCTAATTTTTCTTTGGGTCTAGGCACGATTTCCCATACATCATTTTTCATGATGGATTGGTGTTCTTCTATCATGGATTCTTTCCATTGTTTCTTCTGGGTTTTTTCTTCAAATGTGGTGGGTTCTTCATTTATAAGATTTGTCATACATGATGCATAGTTGGAGAATATTCTTGGATTTTTGCTTTCTCTAAAGGTGCCACTTGGGGCTTTGAGTCTTTCTGCTTCTTGTATAGTAGCTTCAAGCCAGGCTGGACGTTTTCTAGTTTTGGGTACAATGATTGATTCAATAGCCTCACATGATTGCATCAGATGATCAAGTTTTTCTAGTTCTTCATTCTGACTTTCCGGAAGATAGGTTCTTTCTTCTTTAAGCTCTTCATATTCTTCTTCTTCTAGGGATTCTTCTACATATTTCTTGAAGCCATCTTCTCATTGAAGGTTACGTCTTTGTTGACTTCAATCTTATGTTGTTCTGGAATATAGATTATGTTCTAGAATATATCTCTTATACATATCTCTTTATCCCCCATCCACTTCATATTCTCCACATGACTTAGAGAGGTTTATGTTGATATTATGGTAGTTGAAAGAGGTATTAACCTCCACTTGTAACCTTTGATGAGACTATAATATTCTGGGAAGCAAGAGAAACCCTAAAGCCTTAGACATAAACCTAGAAGACAAGTCAACTAAAGAGAATAATTAATATTGATTTTTATCCTCCAGGAAGAGAAGTCAACCCAGACAGATAAGAAGGAGCAATATAAATACAGGACGCCAAAGCTCATTTGGAACTCACTCACTTGCAACTACAGAAAATCAGTTGTGTGCAAGTTTGGACAGTAGATTCAGTTGTAGCTACTGCAACTTGAATTTTTGGTTTTTCTAGCTTGGACTTTCTGATTGGTCTTTGGTTATTTTTATTGGTGCACTAGCCTTGGTTGGTTATTTATTTTCTACCAAAATTCTTCTCTATGTCAAGGTTAAGGTGCTCGAGAGTGGCATTTGTTCCTATGGTTGGGAGACAATATTGGTATATTTTCTATGGTTAAACGAGCACACCCATTTAACTAATAGTTTCCACCTAGGAAAAAATCCTTAACTTAAGGAATGATTCACCCAATTGGTCACTTTGTCAACCCTCCCATGCCTAAACTTGGAAAATTGCATAGGGTATTTGAGCTCCTGTTTAATTTGATGAGGTAGTTTTTGATGTACATGCTTGAATGAATCTTATATTTAATGTGATTTTACTTGCCATGATGCTTTGACCTGAGATCCTTGGAGGGCACACTTGTTTATCTTTACAGGACCTTGACTGTTGGACAATTTGAAGGAACAAGACTAGCTTGGGCCTTCATTGGGGTAAGAATCCCTTAGGTTGGATGCCATGATCCACACCTTTGGAATAACTTGATGAGGGATATTGTCTTTGGAGGTAGGAGAGGACACCTTGGACAGTGACACCTAGCCTTCTTCCATCCTGACAACCTACTTGGGATCTCGTATACCATGTTTCTAGTCTTGATTTCTTGCTTGGGGCTAGAGCATGTGGTGGTGAAGATGGACAATTGGCACATTTTGATGGAAGTCCCCTTGCAATGAGGAAGATACTCTTGACTTGAAGACACATGGTCGTTGGAGGCCTAGAACTACCTTCTCCAACCTCAATGACTTGCTCCAAGTGCCAAAATGTTTCCCTAAAGGGATGACATCATGTCTTTTTAGGGTTTTTCTTTGTGCAAAAATGATATTACTTTGTAAAGGGGAAAAATAAATGGAAATGTATCCCTTATTTGGTGGCTTACCCTAAGTTAAGTGGACAAAAACACTTTTTAGGATATTTGTATAAATAAGAATCATTCCATTTCATTTTAAGATATAGCTCTCCCATTTGGAGAAGGATACTTGGCTGAAATTTGTGCCCTCTTTGGGAAATTTGGATCTCTCTCTCTCTCTTGTGAAAATGGATTTTGGTGATTTCTCTTGGTATATTGTGGAGATAATGTGGTGCACACCTCTTGGATATGTCTTCTCATTCTTAAGAATGGACATTGCTTGGTGAACCATGGTTTTATATTGCATCTCTCTTGGAATTAGTAAGAAAAATATGCAAATTTGTTAGTTCTTCTTGCTTGTTTCATAGTGTTGTTGGTTGAAACCATAGATGGATTATAAATTCATACACCCTCCATCAAGATTCATCTATTTTCTAGTTGAGAAGTCATTTTTGACAAGGTTGCTAGGAGGAGTACAAGGGTGTACACCCTCCTAGATTTACCTAAGTTTGATTTGCATGCCCTAGGGAGTAAAAGGGATTACACCCCTAGGGATATTATGGATCTAACTCTTAAATCCATGAATCCATTTGCCCAATATTTTAAAGGGACTAATCTGAAATTTTCATTGGAGAAATAAAATTGCTTTCATTGGGTAAGGTGATTTTATGATATTTTCAAATTGTTTTAAGTGGAATCAATTCTATGCTCTACTAGCTTGCTTTAGCCACCATGGAATCCTCTTTGGAAAAGGATATATTATTGTTTTCATAAAATAAATTATATGGCCATTAGGGCTGCAACAAATTTCTCTCAAACTTTTAATTTTTCTCTCTTTTCAACCGTCAGAATTTGCTAGAAAGTTGCCATAATAATCTACTAGTCATTGTGCATATTTTGGGTGGCTTACTTATAATTTTTGGTTGTTGGAGATTTTCTGTTGTAGCATTCTTTTTCTATAGACATAATCATGTTATATTATCTCTGCAATAACATCTTTAAACAACCCTATATTGTTGCTAAAAATCTTTCTCTATCTCACTTGAGTTATACTAGTCATTGCTAGCTTATCTCTTGCATATTTAACTAGACTTTCAGTGACTTATCTAGCAACTTTGATTATCATTTACTTGTTTATTTGTATCATTGTTCATTTCTTATATATAGGACAAAAATTTTCGTTTTCTTGTCCATTGGATATCTTGGGTTGTATCTTTGTCTTTTATTGTGTCTTGGGCAGGTACACCTATCTTCCACAGGTACTCAAGCACTTGAAACCCATTTACTGTCTCCAAGACTCGTTCCCAAGTGACTTTCTACTCAACAATTCAACCTATAGAGGAATCACATTCCATAACCTCACTTTCCATCTCATTTCCCCGTAGGGTCACCCAGGATTCCCCTCTTATGTAGGATTTCTCCTTCACTAAATCTAGGGGAGGGTTTATCTAAGGTGATAGTGGGTATACTCTCCCATAGTTTTCGTTATCTTTTGGATTGGGTCGGGATTTTGCCAACCTACAATTTGTGAAATAACACCCACAACTACTCCATAATGGAATTTAAGAGGTGAAAGTACCGGACACAACCAAGTACCCTCCTAAGGAGCCAAAATCATGTGTGGCATGTCTATCTCAGGTACTGACAATACCACCACTGTAGTCACCTAGGAAGGTAACCTAGGAAAAGAAGTTAGGGCTTCCACTTCGCGCTTGGTGGTTGGGCGGAACAGTCATGGGAGAGGGATTTTGAAAATGGGAAGGAAACGTAAGATAGATTTATTAGACCCGAAGCAAATCAAATAGTGGTGTCACCCTAAGGAATTTCCACTACTAAGATTTTTCCCTTGACTCGCATAAGCCCACCGAGATAGAGTGTTAGGGACCGATCCAAACACTCTTATCAACTTCTTATACCACTTGAATATTGTGTTAGAGAATATTTCCCAAAAAACACTTCACATTACTAATGTATTTTCACTCATTAGTGTTCCTAGTTTGTTTTAGTGGCCTTGGATAATTTACTCTCCACCCTACAACCAAGGCCCTACAACCTAGACTTGTGATTGTTTTTTAATAAATAAAAAGTCTAGTTGATTTTAGATTAGATACCTTGTTCCTTTTATGGTTGTTGTTACTCAAAAGGGTAAATGGAAGTGAACTATATGGTTTTATCAATCTAACTCCAATAAAAATTCAAAATAAAATATGAATGGAATGCAATCTTTAGTTTTTATGAATCCTATCTACAGAAAGGAGCAAGAGGTCTCAAGAAAAGAAACAAGTGTAACATTCAATGCAACAAACATGAACCACTCTTTGAACACAAAGGGTGTTTGATATATGAGTCAAAGAAAATGTAAGATACATGATTATTCCTGCCCCCCCCCCCCCCCAAACCATGAGGGGGGGAATTTTTTTTAAATGCAATTTATTTTTCTTTAAAATGCAAGATCAAACATGCTCCACCTACTAACTAGAACGTTATTTTTCTTTTTGTTTGATTCTAAATGAAATGAAATCAAATCAAATCAAATGCAAGTCCTTTTTTCTTCCTTGCTTTCAATTAAAATGAAAAAATTCAATGCTAATACAAAGGAACATGAGGCAAACAATATCCAAACAAAATGTGCACTCAAAATGTTAAAAAGAACTCCAAAATTGCAAATGTAGGAATATTTCCAACATAAGTTCAAACAAGAACCCAAATATATAAAAAGAGAAGGGAAATTACTTTTTGAAAACCTTAGAAAATGAGTACCAAGAATCAAATACAAATGCCAAGTTGCAATAAGGCTATAGAGCTTCTAATATTCAAAGGGTCAAAATATTTACAAAGAAGACAATAAGAAGCTCAAAAACAATGCTCAAAAACCCTTGGAATCCTAAATCAATGAATAAGACTTCAAAATCAATCAAGTGAAAAAATTATAAAGTGTTGAAATGAACATAACAGAGGTTTAAGAACCTTCGTGATGAGGATCAAACTATTGGTAAGACATATTTTGAACAAAGGATCAGGTTATCCCAAGGCAGTCATGCTCATTCCATGATTTTGAAGGATTTTCAAACTCAAAAGAGGAAAAAAGAGTGATAAACACAATTCTTTCAATCAAACAAATTCATAAACAATCACAAAAGACTATGAGGTAAATATCTGAATCAAGAATCTAAGAAGAAAGAGGGAAAATGATCTTAAAACTGACCCAAGAAGGAAATCAATGATCCTATAATAAGTCAGACAGGGTGTTGAATAGAGGTCAACACTTCCAAAAACACTGCGAGGGAGCATTGATTAGGGTTTTCAATGTTCTGTGGTCCATTATAGGGGAGTTTTGAAGCCTAGAAGTGGTTAAAAAAGAATAAATTTTTCCCCATATTCAACAAAGATTAGGCTACTGAATTTGTACACTTCCCAATGAAAATGAAGGAAAAGGAAAAGTTCAAATAAAAAGCAAATAACCAAAAATGTCAAGCAAGCAACAAAATTCAAGAGAGATAGAAACTGATAAAAACATCAAAGTTCTTCTCGAGTATGGTCGCCATTTTTATTTTGTGGTGAATTCCCCCTGCAGATAGGTGAAATCCCCCTTGGATTAGGTTTCCTTCAATCCAAGACAAAAGGAAAACAAATGGACACTAAATTTCCCTTGAGGCTAATTTATATGTTCATTAATGAAATCAAAAGAGACAGAGAAAGAGAAAAAGGTAAATGGCTTACCTCTTTCCTATAGGTTGTCCTCGTTGCTCCAACTGTTAAACCTGATCTCCAAGATCCTAGTATGTAAGTATCCCTCCCGCAAGAGATGAAACAATCCTCTTCTGCTACTATATATGTTTAGACGAAAGTAGATTTATCTACACTATACTTAAACAAGACAAAGATAAACATCCTTGAAATGAACAATGTATACATTAAGAGAAATAGGCCAAGTTATATATTAATAATGGAAAACATGGAAAAAATTACAACCTTGTGATGTTGTGTTATCATTCCTCTAATATCTCATTTTTTCAGCCCCTTTGTGCTACAATATGATAGGTATTATGCTATGAACTATTCTCTTCCCCCCTTTTCACCTTCGAATGCCCTCATTATATAGGAGTTGGAGGCTTAACCACCATGAATTGTTTTGGGAAATGGTTGAGGATTTAACTCCATAAGTTGGGATTTATCTTATCTCATGTATATTGATTTTACCTAAGATGGATCCATGATATATGACTCAAATCCTTGACCTCATCTTCTCAGAACTAACACTTATAATAAGGTGGCCTAGCCATAACTCCCTCTAACCATTTCAACGCTCCCCCAACATTGAGCACAGGGCATTGACAAAGCTTATTATACATGGGAAGGGGAGAGTTGACAAGATTTCAACGCTCCCTATACATGGGCAGGGGAGCGTTGACTTTAAAAAATGGTCAAAATCTCAAGGTAAAATGGATTATTTTGACCTTCTCATGATGATTTTTTTCTCCTCCACAAGGACTAGGTATTATGACAAATGCTCTTCCACGGTGTCGAAGTTGTAACACTTAGTAAGGTGCATACGACACTTGATCAAGTTCATGTGACACTTAGTAAGGTGCATACGACACTTGCAACACTAAAGTGTGACATTTAGGTGTGTAACAATGAGGTCTTCCAAAAAGTTCCTAGCAATCCAATATCCCTATTTGAAGTGATGTTCTTGGGATATCCATGCAACCAAGCTATCAATTGAAAGAATAAAACAACAAAATCCATAGTGTCATGTGTCTTCTTTCATGTAATCAAATGTGACATTTTTTAAAATATATCCACAACTACAATGATGGAATCATTACCTCTTTCAATTATTGGTAATCCCAAAACAAAATCCATGCTGACATCTTCCCAAGGATTCTATAGTACAAGTAAAGGACTATAAAAACATGTAATTTAGCTCCTTCCTTTTGCAAGTTGACATATCCTACAACCTTGAACCAAATTTATCACATTTCTACCAATGATCTACCAAAGCATCTTTCTTCAACTAAATATCTAGTCTTGTCACTGCAAAAATGACCACTCAAACCTACACTATACAATTCTCTGATAAGAGACTCTCTCATGGAGCCTCTTGGTATGCACAATTGATAATAAGAATATGTCTTGAGTTAAAAAAATCCAAGTATGGAGTCTGATCCACAGTCTTCGTTGCAAGATTTCTAAAACTCTACAAAACCTACATCACTCTCATATAAGACCTTCATATTATCTAGACACATAACCTCAAAAACCATTATACTTAACAACAATACTCTTTTACTTAATGCATCAACAACTCAATTAGACTTCCATGATCTTTCCTTCAAAAAAATGAGTAATTGTGCAAGAATTCTTCGCATTTTGTATGTCTCTAATTTAGCTTACCCTAATTATTTATGTACTAAAGTGCTAGGATATATATATATATATATATATATATATATATATATATATATATTACACAAACTCTTTAGGTAGTAGATAGTGTATCCGCTTCTTAAAAACTTAATCATGGAATATAGTACTTTCTTTTGGTTTCATTTAATTTCTCACTAAAGAAATTGTTGAGGCTTAGCTTATGGACTCAATACTACTCCAATTGTTAATACATTTGGAAAAAATAGTTGAAATCATGTAAGGATAACATATTTTGTTCAATAACCTTCTTCTTCAAGATCTCAATATTTGTTTCCAATTGTTGTTGTCCACTGGAAGCTTCCCTTCTTCATGCACTCAATAAGTGGTGCACATATACCACTTAAATATTGAATAAACTTCTTATATAAACTTTACAATCCATAGAAACTTCTGAAATCAAAATTTATTTTGGGAACATGACATTCAATTACAACCCTTACCTTTTATTGATCCATCTTCAAACCTTCTTGGGGAAACCACAAAATCAAAGTATATCAACTCTTCTTTAATAAAGGTACATTTCTTCAAGTTAATCAATATATTCTCCACTTTCAACCACTCCAATACTTGTTTCAAATGCCTCAAATTCTCCTCTTTGGTCTTGCTAAAAATTATAATATCATCAAGGTAAAAAACCACAAATTTACCTAAGAATGATTTCATTACCTCATTCATCAAACTCATTAAATTAATCTTTGCATTTATCAAACCAAATGGCATAAACAACCATGCATATAATATTTCCTTTGCCTTGAATGACATATTTCAATTCAACCCCTTCTCTAATTATGATATGGTGATACTCACTCTTCAATTCGATCTTTGAAAAGTAATTTGTTCCACTCAAATAGTCCATAATAT
The DNA here is from genome assembly GCA_009831015.1 of Picea engelmannii. Classification (NCBI taxonomy): domain Eukaryota; kingdom Viridiplantae; phylum Streptophyta; class Pinopsida; order Pinales; family Pinaceae; genus Picea; species Picea engelmannii. The sequence goes on along the minus strand of ML839161.1, from coordinate 57,879 downwards.
CATCCACTCTTACTAATCGAAATATATACTTGGTAGTTATATTATTTATATCTCTAGAGTATACACACATTCTCCATCATATACCCTCCTTTGGTCCTAATACTATAGGTACAACACAAGTCAAACTTTATTTTATCAAACCCTTATATAGCAACGCTTGAACCTATATATTAACCTCTTCAATTTATGTTGGGGTCATGCTACATGGAGCTTTGTTAAGACATATTGATCTAGGTATCAAATCAATCTGAAGTGAATGTTTCTAATTGAAGGTACATCCCTTGGCATATCATCTATGATGATTTCTTTTATTTATCAATTAACTCTTCAACTTATATTGGTTCTTTCTTCTCTACTTCTTCTCAAACCATATTTTGAAAAACTGTAAGGAAACACTTTGAATTCTTCATTCCCTCCAAAATTTCTTTGACTAAACAAAGAATGATCTTATTTTTGTTGATATGTCGAATATTCTCTATTGTCATCAGATGTAATAACAAACTTATTCCCTATTTTTGAAATTGGTAATTATTGTTCATCCCATCATGAAAAAATATCCTATCATACAACCAAGGTCTACCAAAAAATACATTGCAAGTTTCCATTACAACAACAACACATGACAATTGGTCTTCATATTCTCCCATTTTAAAATTCAACTAGCACTGCTGAGAAATAGTAACCTAATGCCCTTTCTTCAACTATGAAACTCTATATGCACTAGGATGGGTGTGAATTTCAACTTTAACTTCTCTATAAATTCCGTAGATACTATATTTTTAGTGTTTCCTCCTTCAATATTCAGATTACAACACTTACCTTTCATTTTGCATTTTGTCTTGAAGATGTTCTTTCTCTAGGTCATTTCTTCAACAACTTTGTCCTCTAGATTGAGAAACACATTTATGAATGTCATATTTTCTCCTTGCTTGTGGTGAACATCTATGATGTTGTCCCCAAAAATAGAATACTCCTTATTATATTCTGCATGTACCATTTCTTCATTCCTTCCATCATTTTGATTCTCAAGACATTTTTACATCTTCTGTCCTTGTTTACCACACTTGAAACATGTAGGAACATACATGCTTGTTACACATTATTTTGGTCACCTCAGTGATCACCTGACAACATGTGTTCATGTTCCCTAAACAATATTTAAAACAGACTTTCTCCATGGGAAAAGTGATTTTCTTTCTTGATCTGCCAAAAACCATATGAAGGAAGGTCGTTTCACGCTGCTATATGCATGGGATGCGACGATGCCTGATCATCGCACTTTGCACTATACCTGGGCTGCGACATCGTCACATGTTTCTTGTGCATAGGGTGCGATTATTCTTAAAGGATGGGAAAAGCCAAATTTCACGAATGTTCTAGAAGGGAATATTCTAGAAGATGAGGTGGCCTCCGATCAGTTTGGATCTTACTTGCTTCTCTGATTTGGTGGGATAATCCTAATATCCTCACCCATATCTATTTCTCACTATATAAAGAGGGATATCTCATGGAAAAGGTGAAGGTTGAATAGTATAATATTTGTATGGAGAGTTCTACTTCAGATTATGCTTGAGAGCTTTACTTTAGTTATTCAAGTCAGATTGTGCATCTTCTTCATTCAAGGAATTTGGAACAAAGGCATGTGTGTTGAAGAAAAGAGCCATTGAAAGGGGACCTTGCAACATCAATGCATGGGTTGTATTCTCCACTTTCTATTCACTTAATATAGTAATGCATTCCTTCCATATATAAGCATATTGTCTTCTATTGTATAATTCCTTGATCATATACATAGACTTCATTAGAATATATATATATATTTATTTCCCTTCTTTGTTGTTTTGTGATTCTTAGACAGGCTTACTATTTTGAAAACTCAAGGAAGGAGCCACAAAGACGACTCTAGTAGGGGCAAACGTCGTTTAAAAGGTACATCACTTGTAACTCATTAAACTAGTTCATATGATAATGAATTTTAAGGCGAAGTGTGCATTTTGTTTTCTATTGTTCTAGTTTCATGTGGGATCTAGGGAGATCTGTTTGTGTCCGCACTTACTGATTAATCCAATAACAAAATTGGCGACCATACTGGGGATACGACTTTATTTTAGTTTTTTTTCTCTTATTTTCTTTTAGCCTGTTGTTGGCCCTTGGGTATGGAAGCAAGCGACAATCAAGGAAGAAAAGGCGAAATGTGAACTGCGCAGAAGACACAGTAAATGTTACTAGGTCAAAGTGAGCAAAAGATCAGAAAAGACGAAGCGAATTAAGAGAAAGCAAGTTGTTGGATGAGGAGATCGAGGATGATAGATTAGCAAGGAAGAAGGATCATGGACAATTCAACAAGCGGAAAAACCCACCATTGCATGCTTTGGAGCACCGCGCGAGAAGGAAGGAAAGACAGGTTGGTGAAGCCCTAAAAATGCGGGTCAAGTTGACTTAGGGTTTTAGACACTTAGGGTTTTGGTATCTAGGGTTTTGACACCTAGGTTTTGGCCTAAGGATATCGGTGAGCTATTGTAATGTATAAATAAGAACCTAGATGAGGAAAGGGGGTTCGTTCTAGTTTTGTTATTGATGCGAGTGATTATTGTTGTGTGAGAGAGAAGTGTTATGTGAGAGAGCCTTCTGGTATTGTAATATCTTCAGCTAGGTGCGGAGATCAGTCCTGCAGCTGAGTGCATAGGAAGGGGAGAGACAGAGAGGAGAAGAAGGAAGATCTGCTAGCTAAGAGCGCAAACAAGAACTGTATGCTTCATATTAATACATTATAAAGAACAATTATGTGGACATACCCTAGAGAGAGGGTGAACCACGTATATCTTGTGTTGTGTGTGATTGATGCTCTGTTCTTTTTCATTTGATATACCGTTATTGCATTATTGTGTTAGATTTGATAGATAGTTGTGTGGAGTAGATCTAAGAGGGTACTTGATATATGATTGTTGTGTTGTTGTTGTATTATATCCACTTGATATTCCCTTTGGTTGTAGACATCTTTGTCCTCCAACCCCCCCATAAATGATTCAGGTGAGACTGCATCTACTTCGCAAGTGTTTCTGAAAGGGCCAGTAGTTAGGGCTTGTTGGTGTGCTCTAGGAGTTGAACCCTGGGTCTTCCCCTGTGCCAACAAATGGTTCTGTTGTCGGGACAAGAATATTTTTGAGGGAATTTCAAGGTGGTTTCCATCAAAGACAGAGATTCAAAAATGGATAGAAGATCAAGAAAAGGACTTTGTTAAAGCCCATAACAAGAACCCCAATCTTAGTACAGAGGATTGGTTAGAAAGATGTATCTTTACTGATATACACGATATTTTCTTTGGAGGAATCTATCGAGAGATATATGAGTGGTTATCTAGGTTAGCAGATACCCAGTTCGAGATCAGATTGAGAACCCCTGTGGTTTGGACATCAGTGCTGATCCAAAAGGTCAAGAGAGTTGATAACGTTGTGTCATGTTGACGGGCGAAATTGACCTTCCGTCAACTGAGAGAGTGGAACCGGTCCAGGGTTGTCTAATAACCCAAGCCATTTGGAATGAACCACCCTGACGGGTTTAGCGGCTCCGTTAGCCAATCTAAGGTCCTAAGAAACAAAAAGAAAACTAATCTAAACTAAACTAATCTAACTAAAACTAAATAACACAAACTAAACTAACTAACAATAAATAAAAC